>JAODAL010019185.1:0-72770 GCA_025379985.1 Phyllomedusa bahiana
GAAAAAAAGTTGGAAAGAAAAATTCGGACCAGTCCTCTAGGAATAAAAAAAACAAAAAGATAGTAATTTTTTTAAGGGATTTCATTTTAATTCCCCTCGTAATAAACTCTTAATTTTCTTGCCAAATTTTCTTTTTAATATCTCAAGAAATTTTAAAATCAAAAAAGAAGTACAAAAATTTGTATTATTTTTAAAAGTCCCTGTCCCTCGTCTTCTGTAATAAAAAAGGTACTCACACGGGGGTTCCACATTGGTGATGTCATTTGGGGCAAGGGTTCCCCAAATTTTTTCCCCAACAGGGTTAAACCCCCGTGCACGGTCCCCCCCTCCCTAGACATATCAAAAAGAAAAAGACGGGGCCCCACTGAATCCAATATTAAAGGGCCCCCCCAAAAATCAATGCAAAAGACCATCCAAAAGGGGAGAAAAGCCTCCCTCCACCTCCAAGATATCCAAAAAAAACAGAAGAGGGAAGTCAGCATCAGATATTAATTTTAATTGTAGATCCAGTAAAAAAAAAAAAAAAAAGTTGCAACGTTTCGGCTTTAAAAAAAAAAGCCTTTTTCAAAACATAACACAATAATAATGGGGACTCTTAAATATAATAAAATTTTAGGGTAAAAAACCCCCCTTAACAATAAACCCAAAGACAAATAATCCTGTTCCACATATCAAATAAACCAAAAAGGTTTTGACACAAGAAAAAAACCCTACATAAAACACTTTAATTTTTTTCCCAAATCACCCCTTTCCCCTAAACAATGCTTTAGAAAAGTTTCCTTATGGAGAAACGGACCAAACAGATACACACGGATGTCCCGGGGTCTTCAAATTTATGGCGGGCCCCATGTCCCCAATTTACGTCCAAACTTTTTTTCCCTTTTATTTATGATGAAAATTTTTTGTAAAAAATTTGTGGGCATTTAATAATAAGTATGCTTTTGAGATGATTTTACTCAATTTGAATTTTTACAAAGGAAAAAGACCTCCTTTAAATTGGGCATTTTTAATTTAGAGACACAAAATTAAAACTCTTTTGACAACCAATGGTTTTGACATCTTTAAAGAGAAATTGGGGCAAGGAAATTTAAATAGACATCATACAGAAAATTTAAAAATTTAAAAGGGATAAGTGGCATAAGATTTTGGGGATAAAAAAACGGGAAATACTAAAAATTGGGAAGGCCAACATAATCACCCTGTCCATAATAAAAGGAAAAAGGTTTTAGGGGGTTTGGGCACCCCGGGTTTGGGTATACAACCAGGATTCAAACTCCACTGTGAATCTAAAATCCGAATTTTTTTGGGTGTACCGAAACAGGGAAAAAGGAGGAGAATTAGGAGAGGGGGCAGGAAACATCGGGGGTCGCAGAAAAAGGAAACCCCGAAAAACAACAAACAAAAAGGGAGGATGGGTCCCGACCATTTACCAAGGCAAAACCCCCCAAAATAAGACCGGGGGGAATCTTTTTGTTAATATTTCTCTGTGACTCTTTCAAACTGGAAATGAAGGTATTTTAATAAAGGGGTTTTTCTTTTTGGGCCCGGGCCCAATTGATTGGGTTTTTAATTTGAAGTTGCCCTTCAAAAATTTCTTTTGAAAAAAGGATTCGTCAAAAAGGGTTTTTTTTAAGATAAAAAAAAAAAGATTGGAAATTTCCCAAGGTAGATGTTTGTGAACGAGACTACATTGGGGAGTTTTGAAGGGAAAGTTGATTTGAAAGTAAAAAAGGGGATTTTTTTACCACCCCAAACCAATCATGTTGTTTTAAGGGATACATTTAAAATTGGGCATCAGAGAGAAAAAGGGGGGAACTCAAGAGACAGAGTAATCTTAGTGGTTCTAATTTGTCTATCGGAGAGAGGAATGCCCTGCGGGGATTGATGGACAATCCTTTGATTGTTATTAAACCTGCAGATAAGGGGGGAGCGGTCGTGGTTATGGATAGAGTCAAATATGATCTAGAGGTTTACCGACACTTACAGGATGAGGAGGTGTTTGCTCAAGTGGGTCATGATCCTATGTTTAAAATTATGAACGAGATTAATGGTATAGTTCATAGGGCAATATGTGAGAAACTTATTGATACAAAATTGGGTAATTTTCTTAAAGTTACATCTCCTGTGACACCAGTCCTATATATTCTTCCAAAAATTCATAAGGATTTGACTAATCCACCAGGTAGACCAATAGTGTCGGGGCGTGACTCTATCTTTAGCAATATTGCCATTTTTTTGGATAAAGTTTTGAGATCTTTTGCCACGACCGCTCCCTCCTATATCAAAGACACATCTGATTTTTTGTCTAGACTGCAGGATGCTGTTGTACCATTGGACTGTTTTTTGGTGTCTTTTGATATTGTTTCTTTGTACACGTCCATTGATCATTCATCTGGGCTTTCAGCTGTGTCTGGGGCGCTTACCGACGCGGGGTATGACCCGAGATACTCACACTTCATCCTAACCCTCCTGGAGATTGTCCTCAGAAGGAATTATTTCCTTTTTGGGGACAAATTTTATCTCCAGAAGCGAGGCACAGCTATGGGGTCCAATTGGGCCCCCACATATGCTAACATCTTCATGGCAGCTGTGGAGGAGAAGTGTATTTATCATTCTGGTTTCTCGGGTCATATCCTGCATTGGTGGCGCTATTTAGATGACATTTTTTTGATTTGGACCTGATCCCTTGAGGAATTGGAATTATTCCATATGTATTTGAATCAGTGTAGGCCAGGTCTGAATTTTACTAAGGTGGTTTCTAAATCCTCTCTACAGTTCTTGGACACCAATGTGTATATAAAAGGGGATAGATTACAGACAGATTTATTTGTGAAAACAACTGATAGAAATAATCTGTTGAGATATGATAGCTATCACCCTAAACATATGTTGGATTCGCTCCCTTGGAGTCAACTCTTGAGAATAAAACGGATAGTTTCTGAAGATTCTAAAATTGATGATAGGGTTAACGAGATGTGTTTAAACCCAAGTTTATACAGAAAAGGATACCCCAAATCTCTTTTTAAAGAAACAAAAAAACGTTTGGGAAAAGTGTGAAAGAGGGGATTTTTTAAAGACGGGAGGCAGAAAAGGGATAAAAACCCAAAAATCCCCTTTGTCCCCACTTATAGTGGGTTGGGGGTTTTTAAGATGGGCAAAATTTAATGGGGGGGGGGGGGGGGAAAAGATGCAAAACCTTTTAAAAATTTTTTTCCCAAAGGGTCCAATTTTCTCCCCAAATACCGTTTGGGGGCATATAAAGGGAGTAGCAATGTAAAAGGGATAAATTGGCAAGCCACCCTTCCCCTCTTGTTTCTTTTTTTAAGGGAAACAACCCTTTTTTGGGGCCCCTCCAAAACCCGGGGAAATTTTCCCCCATTTAAAAAAATTGCAGTAATTGCAATAATTTTAAAATTAAAGGGGGGGATGTCTTTAATCATCCACGAACAGGTAGACCCCATCCATATCAAAATAGGTTTAAAATTGCCTACCTCATATGCTATATATGATCCCCTTTTTCCCTTTTTGTAAAGAAAAATGTAGGTGAAACAAAGATGGAAGGGGCAGGGGGAAAAATCAATTAAAAATTAAATATACGATCCGGTTTCAAGAGACTGGATTTGCCTTCGCACGACACTTTTTTGACATAACATTTATTGCACAATTAAAATTTAGAATTAAATTTATCATGTTCCCCATTTTGAAAAGAGGGGTACCGTGAGAAAAATTCAAAAGAAAAAAAAAATTTAAAATGGATTTTGGGCTTGGAAAACTTTACATCCCTCTGGTTTTTCTTTGATTTTTTCAAATAGGATTTTTGGGGAAAGTAAACTGTATAAAGGGGGGGGGGGGGGGGGTTTTTATGGTGCTTTATTTTTTTTTAACCTGTCTTAAACCCCTTTCTATACACTAAAATTTTTTACTTTTTCCCCCCCGTTTTTTTGTATGAAAATTGGGGTTTAACGGGGTCAACTGGGGTGGTCGGCGGGTTTGGGAAAGAGGGGACCAATAATATATCGGGTACAACTTTTAATTTTCATATTAAGATAATTTTTGGAAAAAATTCTTGGAACCCCACTGCATCTTGGGAAGGAAACCCATTTTATAATAATGCCCGTCCCAAATAAAGGATTCTTTTGCTCTTACAAACATATATTGCACACCATTTCCCGCTCGCCAAATATTTTGGTTGTGGTTTTGATGGGAGTGGGCCCTCACTCTGTTGGGGGTTTTGGGGGTCATTTTTTTTTCGTCTTTTTTTTCCCCTATGGGGGATGAAACTGTTTATGGTAATTGGGAAACATTAAAGCCTTTATTTTTGGGTGCAATTGACTGGGCATATTAGCGGGGTAAAAAGAATCTTGTATGGGTTTTCTTTGTATTAAATTCCCCCGGGGAAATTTGGGACTGACAAGCGCAATAATGTTGAAGCCCGAAACTCAGTTGACAAAGCGCGTTTTGGAACGGACATGCGCAGTCCAATATTGGGAAAACGCCCCAGATCCCCCCTTTTTTGACTCCGTTTGGGCCCGCTCCCCAAAAGGAAAAACCCACTGAGCACTGTTTTTTTGGGAGGGTTAGGTTTGGGAAATTTAAATGAATTTTTGTAAATTTTTTTTTCTTTTATGTCTAAACACAGGTTTAAAGAAATGTGGAACTTTTATTATTTGTCATTGGTTTTTTTTTTAAAAAAGGGGGGTTTTCCCACAATTAAAATATAAAAAGATCACCATTTTTATATGGGGTTATGCTTGAAAAAAAGGGTTTTTTTTTTTAAGCCGAACGTTGCACACTTTTTTGAACTCTGGATCTAAAAATAAATTAATATCTGATTTCTGACTCCCCTTCGATTTTTTTTGGGAAAAAAATTGGGGGGAGAAATTTTGGGTGTCCACCTATGGATGGGCCTTTTTCATTGATAATTTTGGCAGTTAAAATTTGGGCTTCAGTGCCGGGGCCCCTCTTTTTTTTTTGGAAAATGACTACAAAAATGCTGGTCCATGCCCTTGTCATCTTTTCCCCCCTAACACTGCCAAAATCCTTCTCAGTTGGCCTCCCAGCTAGCACCCTCGCTCCCCCCCCAATCCATCCTTAAAATTTTTCTGCTGGGCCCTTTTTATCCACCTCTCTCCTCGCTACTCCTCTGCCTCTCCTCCTGCCAATCCCTTCACTGGCTTCCATTTCTCAGCCCTAAATTTATTCCCAACTACTAACCATGACCTACAAGGCTCTCCAAAACCTCCCCCCCTCCCCAAAAACTCTGCCCATTTTCCAAAAAACTCCCCCCAACCCCACTCTCCGCTCCTCACAGGAACCCCATCTCCTCGATTTTCCGGCCCTTATCAGCTCCTCACCCAAACCCTCTCCCAAAAACTTTCCCCCCTCTTCCCCCCACACTCTGGGAAAATCACTGCCCCCAAAACATCAGACTCTCCTCCACTTTCACCAGCTTCAAAAGCAACCTTAAAACCCATTTCTTCAGGGTTTTCCTATTAAACCCTTTACTAAACCTTTTCACTTTTTCCTCCAAAAGACATGTCTGCCCCTCACCTCCGTCTCTTTTCCCCCCCCCCTTGTAATTGTAAAACCCCCGCGGGGAGGGCCCCCCCTCTCCCCTGTCGTGCCAATTGTCATTTTTTCCCTTATCACGTAAATCGTTTAAATTTTGTAATGTATGTAACCCCCCCGAATGTACAAACGGGCCCTTTAATCAATGGCGCTTTAAAATAAATAATAATAATAAAAATAATCTACACCCTTAAAAGGAAGGGATCCAGGGGGTTTGTGAGGGTTTTCCCAAAATTTGTTTTGCATTTGGCTGGGACAAAAAAAAATTTTTTTTTCTAACAAATTTGAGTTTTAAACTGAAAACAATTTTATTTTTTAAAAAAGAATTTCCCGGAGAAAAACCCCCCTAAAAAAAGTATTTTCAAAAGCATTTTTTTCCAAGTTCGGCAAAACCCTAAAATGTGGTTGCAAACTTCTGTTGGGGGAAAGGGAAGGCGTACCCAAAAGGAGCGCCCTTTTTTCTTTTTTAAAAGCATTGGGGGCCCGGGGGCAAATTTGGGGAAAACCCCATAGTAACAAAAAAAAAAAAACCTTCCAAAAAATCCCCCCCATTTTGGATTCAAAACCTCTCAGGGGTCTCAAATTGGTTTTGAAATTTTTCATTTTTGGGGAAACCCCAGTATTTCACATTTTTTTGGGTTTTTGGACTGTAAAATTGGGGGGACACAGGGTTTCCCCCTGTTTAATTTTGGCTTCATTTTTTACCCGCATTCCCTGTGTGGGATTTAAAAGACGGATAACTTAAATACCGATGCAAGGGCAGTCCAATTGCCCAAAAAATTTAAATTTTAGAAGTTTTTAAAAAAATTTTATGCGTTTTAAAAAAAAAATTGTTTTTTTTAAAGTCGTCATAATCTGACAGCCAAAAACTTTTAAAAAAAAAATTTTGGATTGGACCCCAAAAAAAAGGGCTTGAATTTTTATGAATTTACTTTTTTATTGGGTTTTAATTTTTGGGGGTTTCAGATGAAGCTTTTTTAAAAAAGGTTTTTTTCGGGGCTGGAAGAATAAAAAAACAGCAATCCTGTTTGTGGTTTTTATTTTTTTTAAAAATTTTTTTTCACAGTTCAGTATAAATTACAATGTCAACTTATTCAACAGTTGATCCCCTTTATGGCCGGGGCAAGGCATTTTGTGCCCCCAAAGGGAAGAAAAGCCAAAGGCGCCCCCCCCACCCCCAATCCCCAAAAAAAAGCCCCCCCCCACACTAATTTTTTCCCCCCAAACCCCTGCGCCAGGTCCTGTCCTAATTTTCTGCACATTCCACATAGCTCCCCCCCATTTCCCCAGCATCACTGCACAATGAAAATCAGCCCTGACAAATTTGCTTTTTCAAAATCGCTTCCCTCCATATGATAGTGTAATACCCCTAAATAACAGTCACCGAATAATCCACCGATACATGGAGCAAATCTACAGGACAAATGATTGTTCCTAAAAAACACTCCTAAAAAAACCAAAATACCCCAAACTATTACTATTTAAGGATCAAAAAAATCCTGCCAGACCCTGACCGAACACGACCCCCACATGTGCCTATCAGCTGTACACAGGCTCTGATTACATATACCACCACCATACAGGGACCATATAGTGGTAGATACTAGTTGCATGTAGAAGCTCTGCAGACATATAAGTGATTACACTGACGTTACATTTAGTGACTCACTGGAGACATAATTTCTGATCAGCGTTGTTCACTTTCCCTTTTCTTCTGCATCCGGTTCCCACCTTCATGCTGATTGCTCCCGGCCAATACTCGTCCCTGAGGATTTGGACACAAATATCTTAGAATCCTCACATTTCCAGTAACTCCTTATTTATAGGTATAGCAGTCCCCTCAGTTAGACAGGTATATAGATATTGTCCCCTTAGACAGGTAGGTATATAAATATAGGGGCACTCAGGCAGGTATATAAATATATGGTCACTCTCAGGCAGGTATATAGATATAGGGTCACTCTCAGGCAGTTTTATAGACATAGGGGCACTCTCAGGTAGGTATATAATATAGGGGTCACCAGGCAGGTAAATAATATAGGGTCACTCTCAGGCAGGTATATTGATATAGGGCACTCAGACAGGGATATAGGGGCACTCAGGCAGGTTATATAGCTATAGGGCTCAGGCAGGGATATAGGGGCACACAGGGAGGTATATAGCTATAGGGTCTCAGGGAGGTATATAGCTAGGGCCACAGACAGGCATATGGGGCTCTGGCGGTGTACAGGGCTCAAGCAACCGTAAAAGGGGCTCAGGGAGGCATATGGGCCACAGGCAGCGATGGGACCACAGGCAGGCGTATGGGGCCACAGGCCGGCATATGGGGGCTCAGCCCGCCCCTAGGGGCCACATGCGGCGTATGGGGGCTCAGCAGGCGTATGGGGCTCAGCAGGGTATGGGGCCACAGGCAGGCGTATGGGGGCTGAGGCAGGCGTATGGGGGCTCAGGCAGGCATATAGGGCCACAGGCAGGCGTATGGGGCCTCAGTCAGGCGTATGGGGCCACAGGCAGGCGTATGGGGCCACAGGCAGGCGAATGGGGACTCAGGCAGGCGTATGGGGGCTCAGGCAGGCGTATAGGGGCCACAGGCAGGCGTATACGGGCCACAGGCAGGCGTATGGGGGCTCAGGCAGGCGTATGGGGGCCACAGGCAGGCGTATGGGGACTCAGGCAGGCGTATGGGGGCTCAGGCAGGCATATAGGGGCCATAGGCAGGCGTATGGGGGCTCAGGCAGGCGTATGGGGCCACAGGCAGGCGTATGGGGCCACAGGCAGGCGTATAGGGGCTCAGGCAGGCGTATTGGGCCACAGGCAGACGTATGAGGCCACAGGCAGGCGTATGGGGACTCAGGCAGGCATATGGGGGCTCAGGCAGGCGTAAGGGGGCCCCAGGAGGGGTATGGGCCACAGGCAGGCGTATGGGGCTCAGGCAGGCGTATGGGGGCCCAGGCAGGCGTATTGGGCCACAGGCAGGTGTATGGGGGCTCAGGCAGGCGTATGGGGGCTCAGGCAAGCCTATTGGGGCTCAGGCAGGCATATAGGGGCCACAGGCAGGAGTATGGGGACTCAGGCAGGCGTATGGGGCTCAGCAGGCGTATAGGGGCCACAGGCAGCGAGTGGGGGGTCAGGCAGGCTAGGGGGCTCAGACAGGCGTACGGGGGCCACAGGCAGGCGTATGGGGACTCAGGCAGGCGTATGGGGGCTCAGGCAGGCGTATGGGGGCTCAGTCAGGCATATAGGGGCCACAGGAAGGCGTATTGGGGCTCAGGCAGGCGTATGGGGCCAAAGGCAGGTGTATGGGGGCCACAGGCAGGCGTATGGGGCCACAGGCAGGCGTATGGGGGCACAGACAGGCGTATGGGGCCACAGGCAGGCGTTTGGGGACTCAGGCAGGCGTATCAGGGCTCAGGCAGGCGTATGGGGCCACAGGCAGGCGTATGGGGCCACAGGCAGGCGTATTGGGGCTCAAGCAGGCGTCTGGGGCCACAGGCAGACGTATGAGGCCACAGGCAGGCGTATGGGGACTCAGGCAGGCATATAGGGGCCACAGGCAGGCGTATGGGGACTCAGGCAGGCATATGGGGGCTCACTCAGGCGTATGGGGACTCAGGCAGGCATATGGGGGCTCAGGCAGGGGTATGGGGGCTCAGGCAGGTTTTATAGGGGCCACAGGCAGGCGTACGGGGTCTCTGGCAGGCATATGGGGGCTCAGGCAGGCGTATGGGGGCCACAGGCAGGCGTATGGGGACTCAGCAGGCGTATGGGGGCTCAGGCAGGCGTATGGGGGCTCAGGCAGGTGTATAGGGGCCACAGGCAGGCGTATGGTGGCTCAGGCAGGCGTATAGGGGCCACAGGCAGGCGTATGGGGGCTCAGGCAGGCATATGGGGGCCACAGACAGGTGTATGGGGGCCACAGGCAGGCGCATAGGGGCCACAGGCAGGCGTATGGGGCCACAGGCAGTATATAGGGGCCACAGGCAGGCAAAAATAACAAGTTTTATCTCCAGAAGAGGGGCACAGCTATGGGGTCCAATGGGGCCCCTACATATGCTAACATCTTTAGGGCAGTGTGGAGGAGGGTGTCTATCATTCTGGTTTCCTGGGTCATATCCTGCTTGGGTGGCGATATAGACGACATTTTTCTTGTTTTGGACGGTCCCTTGGGGAATTGGAATTATTCCCATAGTATTTGAACCAGTGTAGGCCCAGGTCTGAAGTTACTAAGGGGTCTCTAAATCCTCTTTACAGTTTTTAACCGTGTACATATAAAAGGGGGATAGTTTACAGACATTTTTTAATTTGTGAAAACAATGATAGAAAAATTTTTTGAGATAGATAGTAAACCCTAAACATATGTTGGTTCGCTCCCTTGGAGTAACTTTTGAGAAAAAAAACGGATATTTTCGAAGATTCAAAAATTGATATGGGGTTAACGAGATGGAACAATTTTATACAGAAGGATACCCAAACCCTTTTCTTAAGAAACAGAAAGAACGATTGAAAAGTGTGAAAAAAGAGGAACTTTAAGACAGGGGGCAGAAAAGGAATAAAACAAACCCCCCCTTTGTCCCCCTTTATAGTAGGTTGGGGTTTAAGATAGCAAAAATTTGAGAAAAGAGGGGAATTCCTTCAGAAGGTTTTCCAATTGTCCAATTTCTCTAAATCCATGATGGATAAGAAGGAGTACAATTGAAGGAAAAATTTGGTCATCCGATCTTCCCTTTTGTTCGGGTATAGAAACCCTTTTTGCCCCCCCCCTAAACCTGGGAATTTCCCAGTTTAAATTGCATAATTGCAATAACTTGATTAAGGGGGATTCTTAAATCCACGAACAGGTAAAACCCATCCATATCAAGAATAGGTTCTTGCCGTACCTCAAGCATTTTAATATGATCATCTGTCCTTGTATAAAGTATTGTAGGTGAAATACATGGAGGTCAGGGGAAAATCAATAAACATAAAAATAGACCGGGGCAAAAGCTGGTTTGCCCGTCGCACGACACTTTTTGAGCAAATCATTCGATTGCACAATTAAAATTTAAATTATTATCATGTTCCCATGTTGAAAAAAAGGGGGGTGACCGTAAAACTTCTATTGAAAAAAGAAATTTAAAAGGGGTTTTGACTTGGGAAACTTTACATCCCTCTGGGAAATTAGAAATTTAATACAAAAAGGATTTTTGAATGTAATCTGTATATAGATTTTTTTTTGGTGCTTTATTTTTTTAACCTGTCTTATTCACTTTCTATACAAATATTTTTACTTTGTCCTCCGTTTTTTAGTATGAATTGGTGAGCGGGTCAATGGGATTGGGGGGTTTGGGAAAGAGAGGGCCCCAAAAATATATTGGATACATCTTCTAGATAGATTTAAGAGTGATTTTGGATAAAATTCTTGTAACACACTGCATCTTAATGATGATCTATAGATAATGCAGCCCAGAGGATCTTTCCTTACAAAAATGATTTTTGCACACATCTCTGCTCGCACTAGTGTGTTTGTTTTGAGGGCAGTGCCACACTCTGTGGGATTTGGCGTCTTTTTTATTCTTTTTTTTTTCCACTATGGGTGATGATCTTCGGAAAATTTGAACATTAGAACCTTATTGTTGGGGGGCTAGTTATCTGGCTATTAGCGTGTACTAGTTTTGTTATGCTTTTCTTTGATTTTTCCCCGGTATTGGCACTGGCAAGCGCAAAGTGTGTGAAGCCAAAAATTTCATTGACATGCCGTTTCGAAACGGAATGCCAGCCCAATATGAAGCGCCGAGACCCCGTGTGAAATTCCCCCGTTTGGCCCCGCTTCCATAAGGAAATCTACTGGCACTGTTTAGGGTAGGGGGGTTTGGAAATTAAGTGATTTTGTTGTTTTTTTTTGATTCTAAACACTTTGTTTATTTGATATGTGGAACGGTGATTATTTGTCATTGGTTGATTGTTAAGGGGGTTACCCACCTGTTATATAGAGCCCCCATTTTTATTGTGTTATCTTGAAAAAGGCTTTATTTTTTAAACCGAAAGTTGCACACTTTTTTTTACTCTGGATCTACAATAAATTAATATCGATGCTGACATCCCCCTTTTTTATTTTTTTTGGATATTTGGGGGTGAAGTGAGGCTGTCTCACTTATGGTGGTCTTTTGCATTTATATTTTTTGGGGATTATATTTGGACTTCGGCTGGCCCGCTTTTTCTTTTGGTTTTATACAAAAAGCTGGTCCATGCCCCTTTCATCTCCCCCCAAAACTACTGCAACATCCTTTCAGTGGCTCCAGGCACCCTCGCTCCCCTCCAATCCCTCCTTTAAATCGCTGCCCGTCTTATCCACCTCTCTCCTCCCCATCCTCTGCCCTTTCCCTCGCCAAACCCTTTCATGGGTTCCATTGCCCAGCGAATTCATTTAAGTACTAACCTACCTACAACTCTCCATGACCTCTCCCCTCCAAAATCCTGCCAAATTTTCCCCAATATCTCCCCAGCATCTCCTCCTAAGGATTTCTTTTCCCCCCTTTACAGCTCCTCCACAAAGTCCCCAAAGGATTCCCCCGTGCTTACCCCCACTTGAAACTCACTGCCCCAACAATCGATTCCTCCACTTTACAGCTTAAAAAGCAACTGAAACCCTTTTCTTAGGTTGAAACCTTATAAATTTGTCAATTCCCTCCACAGGACATGTCTCCCCCTCACTCCGTTCTTTCCCCCCCTTGTAGATTGTAAGCCCCCCGGGGTAGGGGCCCTCTCCCCCCTTGTCGTCCCAAATTGTATTACCCCTTATCATGTAGTTTACTTAGTAATATAGTAACCCCTCGAATGTCAGCCCCTTGAATAAATGGGTTTTAAAAATAAAATAATAAAAAAAATAATTACCACCTTAAGGAAATTTTCCATTTTATGAGGGTTTTCACGTTTGTTTAGTTTTCTGTGACAAAAAAAAAATTTTTTTAGAATTTAGTAGTTTTACTGAAAATTTATTTTTACAAAGAACCCGGAGAAAACCCCCAAAATTTGTTTGCCGTATTTCCCAATCGGAAATCCCTATTTTTGGGTTGCAAATGCTGTTTGGGCACAAGCAAGGGTAAAAGGAGGCTTTTTTGTTTTTTAAACCATGGGTGCATGTGGCTTTTGGAAACCCCTCATTAAAAAAAAAGAAAACTTAAAAAAGTACCCCATTTTGGATTCAATACCTTCGGGGATCTATGTGGTGTGTATTGTGCTTTTTGGGCCACAGTATTTCAATTTTTTTGTTATTGGACGTGAAAATTGGGGGGACAAGTTCCTGTTGTTTTTTGGGCTTTTTTTTACAGCATTCGTGTTGGTTTAAATAAAGGTAAACTTACTACCGTATGCAGGTCAGTCCAATTGAACATTTAAAATTTTTTGACTTTTTTATAAAAATTTTTTGCTTTTATAAAAAATTGTTTTTTTTTTCGCAAAAATTGAAAATACTTTTAAAAAAATTTGGATTGGCCTTTAAATTTTTTTTGATGAATTTGACATTTTTTTGGTTCTTTAGGGTGTTCAGATGATTTTATATAAAGTTTTTTGCGGTGGAAGAATAAAATACAGCAATTTTAGGGTTTTTATTTTTTACAGTTGTCCGTGCAGTATAAATGAATGTAAACTTTATTAAAGTTGATCGATGGGGCCCGGGACAAGGCATTTTGGTGCCCTGGCAAGTACACCAATGGCCCCCCCTCCACCCCCCAAAAAAAAACCCCCCCCCCCACATAATTCTTCACCCTGGCCAGGTTGTCACTTTTTTCTGATATTCCACTAGCTCCCCTCCATTTCTAGCGTATGACAAAGAAAACAGCCTAAAATTTGCTTTTTTAAAAAGCTTCCCCCATAGAAGTGTAATACCCCCAAATAAAATACCGTAATTTCCCTAATGGAGAAATTACCCGGCGAATGATTGTTTCCCAAAAAACACTCTACAAACCCAAAACCCCGTTATTTTTTACTTAAGGAAAAAAATCCTGCCAGGGCCCACCCAACACCCCCACTGTGCCTTCAGTGTACACCTCTGTTTCATATACCACCATACAGGGGCCATATAGTGGTAGAAAATGTTTCAGGAAGCTTGAGAAATATAAAGGGTTTAAATGACGTTACATTTTGGATCACCGGGGAATAATTTTGATAGCGTTGTTTACTTTTTCCCTTTTTTTGCTGGTTCCCACCCTTTATGCTGATTTCCCCCCAATACTTCCCTGAGGATTTGGACAAAATATTTGAACCCCAATTTCCCTAACCCTTTTATAGGTTTTTAAGTCCCCTCAGTTAGAAGGTATATAAAATATGCCTCTCATAGGCAGGTATTGTTATTGTCCCCCAGACAGGTTATAGAATTTTTTCCCCCTTTGACAGGGAGGGAAAAAAATATGGGGCACTCAGGAGGGATTGATATAAGGTCACTCTCAGGGGGTATAAATATAGGGGCCACTCTCAGGGGTTTTAGAATAGGGTCCCCTAGGTAGGTATATAGATATAGGGGCCTCAGGAGGTAATAGATATAGGTACTTCGGAGGTTTTTGATATAGGGGGATCAGCAGGGATATAGGGGCACTCAGGGAGGTTATTAGCTATGGGGCTCAGGCAGGTATAAGGGGGACCAAGGGAGGTATATGCTTAGGGGTTAGGGGGGTTTTAATAGCGGGCCCCAGGGCATATGGGGGGCTCGGAGGGGTTTCAGGGGGTCAGCAACCGTAAGGGTAGGAGGGATGGGGGGCCCAGGCAGGGTATGGGGCCAAGGCAGGGTATGGGGGCCCCAGGCAGGGATTGGGGGGCTCAGCAGGCGTTGGGGCCCCAGGCAGGGTATGGGGGTCAGGAGGCGTATGGGGGGTCAGGGCAGGCTATGGGGGCCACGGAGGGGTATGGGGGAATAGGCAGGCGTATGGGGGTGAGGGAGGGTATGGGGCTCAGGCGGATATAGGGGGAAGGGGGCGTATGGGGGGTCAGGCAGGGTATGGGGCAAGGCGGCGTATTGGGCCCCAAAGGCGGGATGGGGGGCTCAGGCAGGCGTATGGGGGTCAGGCAGGTGTATAGGGGCCCAAAGGAGGGTATAGGGCCACAGGGACATGGGGGGCAGGCAGGCGTTGGGGGACAGGCAGGGGTATGGGGGTCAGGCAGGCGTATGGGGTAGGGGGCTATAGGGGGCCCAAGGCAGGGTAGGGGGCTCGGCAGGGGGGGGTTTTTTATGGGGCCCAGGGGCGTATGGGGCACGGCGGCTTTAGGGGCCAGGCGGGGGTAGGGCCCAAAGGGTTGTAGAGGCCCCAGGCAGGGTATGGGGCTCAGGCAGGCATATAGGGGGTCGGCAGGGGTATGGGGATAGGAGGCATATGGGGCTAGCAGGGGGTATGGGGCCCAGGCGGCGAATGGGGCCACAGGCAGCGTTATGGGGCTCAGGGGGCGTATTTTGGGGGGCCCCGGCAGGGATGGGGTCAGGAGGTGTATGGGGCCACAGGTAGGCGTATGGGGCCACGGGCGGGTGTAGGGGCTCAGGCGGCCTATGGGGATCAGGCAGGCGTATGGGGGGTAGGCGGGGTTTGGGGGGACTCGGGGGAGGGTAGGGGGCTCAAAGGGTAGGATCGGGAGGGTGGGGGGTAGGCAGGGTAGGGGGGCCGGCAGGAAATTAGGGGCCACGGCAGGCATTGGGGGCCAAGGGTTTTTAGGGCCACAGCGGCCCCGTAGGGGGTCAGGCAGGGTATGGGGCACGGGTGGGCTAGGGGGCCACAGGCGGGTATGGGGGTTGGAGGCGTGGGGGATCAGGAGGGTATTTGGGGCCAAAAGGCCATAGGGGGGTCGGGCAGGGTAGGGGGGCTCAGGAAAGGGTTTTATGGGGGCTCAGGGGGAATATGGGGGCCACGGGGAGGCGTATGGGGTGGGCGGCGTTATGGGGCCACAGGGGCGGGGGGCCCAGGCGGGGCGTATAGGGGCTAAGCGGGTTGGGGCACAGGCGACGTATGAGGCCACGGAGGCTGGGGGGACTCAGGCAGGCTATGGGGGGCCACAGGCAGGCGTAGGGGGACCGGCAGGCAATTGGGGGTCAGGGGGGTTGGGGGGCTAGGAGGGTTAGGGGCACGGAGGCGTATGGGGGGCTAGGCAGCAAAAGGGGGGCTCGGGCAAGCGTAGGGGGGCCAAGGCAGGGTATGGGGACTAGAGGTGTTGGGGGCTCGGGCAGGGTTTGGGGGTCAAAAAAACAGGCGTTTTGGGGGCCCAGGCGGGCTTTGGGGGGCTCGGCAGGGTATAGGGGCCACGGGAGGCGTATGGGGTCGGGCGGGGTTTAGGGGGCCACAGGGTATATGGGGCCACGGCAGGCAAAAATAACAAATTTATACCACCTTACCGCTTCCCGCCGCACGCTCCTTTGTCCTCTTCTTTAGGGGCCGCGGTCCTGGGATCCTGGGGCAACGGTGGACGCCGTGCGCCGGGGAGGCAGCATCGCGATAACATCACTTCATGCGAGTGCCAGCTGAGCCCACGGGCCGCGGGGGTTCCTCACGCTATAGGGCCCCGGGGCCCCCCTGTGTCGGCCCCCTGCTTATCGGGGGATCCGCTTCTCCAGTGAGGGGTCCGAACGTCTGGGAGAGGGAGCTCGCTCTCTGTGCAGAAAACGTCAAGGACGCCGGGCTTAGGCCCACAGCAGGGGTGGAGCCCGCGGGTTCAGGCCCCCCCCCACCCCCCCCCCCGCACCCCCGGGGTAGGCGAGGTAGGGCCCCAGGGGATGTACCCCTGCCCCCGTCCCGTCTGGATCCCATTAAGAGATACCCCAATTTTTAAATTTTTTTAGGGTTTTTCTTTCCTTTTTTTGGGAACACCCCAGTCTTGCAGCCATTATTTTTTTTTTTTGTTAAAAGTGGTATGGGTTGTTTTTTGCAGGATAAGTTGTTGTTTTTATTTGTACCATTTTGGGGTAGGGTGTAGGGAAGGCCAGACTTTTTGATCGCTTTTAAATCCTATTTTTGAAAGGTAGGATGAAGAAAATACAGCAATCCCAGTATTTTTTTTACAGCGTTCACATTGCAGTATACATGACATGTAAGTTTTGCTCTATGGGTCGCTAGAATAGTTTTTTTTGTTGTGCAAAAGTGTTTTATTGTGTAAAGCAAAAATTTTTTCATTGCTTTTTCCAAGCCAAAATTTTTTTATTTTTTTCATATACAAAGTTGTGTAAGGGCTTTTTTTTTGCTCGACAAACTGACATTTTCATTGGTAACACTTAGGGGTTTTTATAACTCTTTGATCTTTTTGATCGCTTTTTATTCCATTTCTTGTGCTGTGGGATGAACAAAAATCGCAGTTATTATTTTTTTGTAATCTTTTTTGGGGCAACTGGAATCTGTTAAAGGCAAAGGGCGGTGTATGTGTTTTTATTTTATTATTTTTGTTTTACTTTTTTTTTTTACTTTTAACATTCTTTTAACTTGTCCCCATAGGGGACTTGAATCAGTGTTCTTTATATCACTGCTACAATGCTTCCCAGTCAGGACATGTATAGGTATGTCCAATGCCGGTAAGGGGTTACAGGAGTCTTCTCAGCATGCAGTTTCACAGCATGCAGTTTCTATACCAGCGTTAAACATTTTTAGTTTCTCTGTAACTAGCTAATCTTAAACAAAAGCTATATGTGCTGTGAGAACTGAAAACAATTGTTTATGTGTAAACACAAGCTTATTTTGTTAGAGATAATTAGTCTGCTCAGAGTGAGCTCTCCATCTATGGTGACTTCACTCTCTGCTCTCTGTCTAATCAGATAGCAGAGATATGGACATAACCAGAGATATATAGCGATGTATACACATATATACATGTATATGTATATATATCGATGTATACACACACACATACACACACACATATTTATATGTGTATACATCGCTATATATTTACTCACATTTTTGTAAATATTGTATTATGTCTTTTCGTGGCACAGCACTGAAGATATGATGATTTGATACAATGTAAAAAATTCAGTGTACAGTTTGTATCACAGTTTATATTTGCTGTGCCCTCAAAATAACTCGACACTGCCATCAATGTCTAAACCACTTGCAACAAAAGTGAGTACACACCAAAGTAAAAACTTACAACTTGTGCCCAAAGTGTCAATATTTTGTGTGGCCACCATTATTTTTTCAGCACTGTCTTAACGCTCTTGGACATGAAGTTCACTAGAGCCTCACAGTTTGAAGCCACTGAAATCCTCTTCCCCTCCTCCATGACGTCATCACAGAGCTTTTGTGGGATACTGAATACAGTCGTCCTCATCCAAAAAACCCAGTCTGGACACAATTAACGCATGTTCTGTTAGTAACAAGGGTAAAGGGAGCCCTGTGTGTAAATCACCACTGGTTCATAGTGCTCCATTGCTCACTATTTCTGAAAAAATACATCTTTGTCAAATCCATGGTAGATTTAACACCTATGAATCTCCAGGAAATAGCAATAAAGTTTGTATACAGAGTTGAATAGTGCTAACCCACAGATAAATGTCCAATGCTCTGTCCGACACTTCCTTGGCTGTAGGGATCCTCTGACCGGTCCGTCTGAATGTAACTAAAGACAGTCCTCCGCACCAAAGTACAGGAACAATGGATCCAGCATTTAAAAGCCTTTTTATTGCGTAAACAAACCATCCATAGACAGAGTAAAAACAGCTTGCTTGGCATCTGCTGACGCGTTTCCAGCCCGACTGAGCCCTTGAATCTCCAGTAGTTCTGTCACACAAGTTTGAAGCCCAGGTGTAATAATTAGAGATGAGCGAATTTCTCAAAAATTCGGTTCGGTCACTTCGCCGAATTTCCCAACAAAAATAAATTCGGTCCGAATTACTATTTCTAGGCTGCACAGAGCCTGCAGGGTGCTGTAGAACGTTGTGCCATGCTTAAATATGCAGAGGGAGCTTGGTTTGGTCTTCATACAATGTTGTGTTTTAGTATGACACGCACATGACTGCCGCCGCTCTTAGAATCGCTTCACTATAAAATTCTCTGGGCACTTAAGAGGTCAAAACTGACCAAAAAACTGAATCGGGAATGTTGCCTGATAAAGTCATGCCAGCGAAAGCTGGAAAAAAACAGGCTGAGAGCTCAGGTGGCAACATTAGTGACAGAGTGTGGAGGTGACGTCGGCAGCCACAGGAGCATGAGGTCAGACAGTGGCACAATGACATTCTGGAGGTGGCAAAACAGTAATAGGCCACAGAGTGGCACAATGACACAGTGTGGAGGTTATGGCAGCAGCCACAGCAGCAGCATGAGGTCAGACAGTGGCACAATGACATTCTGGAGGTGGCAAAAACAGGAGTAGGCCACAGAGTGGCACAATGACACAGTGTGGAGGACATGGCAGCAGAAGCATGAGGTCAGAGAGTGGCACAATGACATTCTAGAGGTGGCAAAAACAGTGTGTAGACCACAGAGTGGCACAATGACACAGTGTGGAGGGCACGGCAGCAGCAGCATGAGGTCAGGCAGTGGCACAATGACATTCTGGAGGTGGCAAAAACAGGAGTAGGCCACAGAGTGGCACAATGACAGAGACTGGAGGTGACGGCAGCAGCAGCATGAGGTCAGAGAGTGGCACAATGACATTCTGGAGGTGGCAAAAACAGGAGTAGGCCACAGAGTGGCACAATGACACAGTGTGGAGGTCACGGCAGCAGCAGCCTGAGGTCAGACAGTGGCACAATGACATTCTGGAGGTGGCAAAACAGTAGTAGGCCACAGAGTGGCACAATGACAGAGAGTGGAGGTGACGGTGGCAGCAGCATGAGGTCAGACAGTGGCACAATGACATTCTGGAGGTGGCAAAAACTGGAGTAGGCCACAGAGTGGCACAATGACAGAGTGGAGGTGACGGCGGCAGGAGCAACAGCATGAGGTCAGAGAGTGGCACAATGACACAGTGTGGATGTCACGGCACCAGCAACAGCAGCATGAGGTCATAAAGTGGCACAATGACAGAGTGTGGAGGTGGGTGGCAATACCAGTCCCTGGTAAAGATGGTTGGTGGCAGATGGAGAAACTGTCAGCAGATGTGTGGCATCAGGCAGGTGGCGGCATCAGAATAGTGGCTGAGGCAGGTAGTTTGAACCCAGACTCATTTCTCACAGTTTGGGTGAGGCGTCATGGCTGATGTAGTCTGACGCCTAAGGCATTGGTGTGTGGAAATCCTGGCGGATCCACGCCTGATTCATCTTGACAAAGGTCAGTCGTTCCTCATTTCCCGTGGACAAGTGGATTCTCCTTGGGGTAACGATGGCCCCCGCCGCACTGAACAGCTGCTCTGATGCCACACTACTGGCTGGGCAGGACAGTTTCTCCACTGCAAACTCGGCAAGTTGCGGCCACACATCCAGTTTGGTGCTCAGTAGTCCAGCGGATCTTCTAACTGGGTGGCAGAGTGCTGTCCAAGTAGGCCACAACCTGTTGGTTCAGGGCTGCTCCAGGTCCTGCTGCTGCTGCTACTGGGACTACCCCTCCTCCTAGGGGGTGAAGGAAGCTGCTCATCAGTGACTCCAGACTTGGGTTTTACTGCTGATGGAGTGGTACTGCCCCTTTACCCCCCCACCTTCCCCCAGCGCCGTGGCAGTAGTACGTGAGCGTGAGGAAACCCCCCGGTCAGACCTGTCAGAGGAGGGCGATGCCGCACATAGGCAGGGGCCCAACTGACTACGGAGGTTTTTCCCTATAGTTTTGAGTTTGTCTTCCCTCTCAGTAGCTGGGAAAAAGGCTCCCTTTTTGGGGACTGGTAGCGAGGGCCCAATAGGGTGGAGAGCCAGAAGTCATCCCTCTGCCGGATGCTGACTATTCGGCTGTTATAGCCAGGCAACCAACATGCGCGGGCCATCTGACAAGTGATCCGAGGGGCTCCCTGCCCCATCTCCACTGTATACTGCCAGGGGTGCTTGCGGGTCATCTGCCTCGTCTTCCTCACCCCATCTACCTCCTCCAGCTGCTCCTGCTCCTCCTCTCTTGTCACCTGGGTAGAAAATCCAATCATTTCACCAGACAATGCTTCTGCTCCAATGTCCCTCCTCCTCCATTTCAGTCCGCACCGGACTCATGTGGCCGCGAGATGTAGTCGCCACATCTCCAGTCCCCCGCCCAGACAGATTTTTCAGCATCTGTTCCAGGACATGAAGCAGTGGAATGACGTTATTCATCCCGTAATCCTGGCGACAAATAACGTCGCCTCCTCAAATGGCCTCAACAAATGGCAGGTGTCACGCATGAGCTGCCACTGGCTTACATCAAAGTTACACAGGGGAGTACTCCGGTCCGCCTGGATCATCAAAAAATCATTAATGGCCTTTCTCTGTTCATACAGTCGGTCCAACATGTGCAGGCTGGAATTCCAACGGGTGGAAACATCGCATATCAGAGTGTGTTGCCTGGACAGGAAGCACATTCACCCAATGGGCCGTAAAGGACATGTACTGGCCCTGACCGTAGTTACAGCTCCAGATGCCCGCGCTGCCGTAGACCTTGGAACAAACCGATAAGCTCACGGACTGGCCCACTTTCTTTTTCTACATATTTATGAAGTGCTTGTACTGCCTTTTTGGAAAATAAATTACGCCTTGGAACTCTCCATCTCGGCTTGGCACAAGCCATTAGTTCTCTGAATGGTGCAGAATCCACCATTTGGAAAGGGAGGGACTGCAGTACCAACAACTTGGACAGGAGCACGGTCAGCTGCTGCACCTTAGGTTGGTTGGACGCTACTGTTGTCTCTTTGCAATTCGCCTGCTGAACGCCCTGCTGGTGCCACGAGTAGCAAGGAGCAGGAGCATCTGGCCCACGAGATGATGGCAAAGAAAAAACAGCTCCTTCGCAGAGGTGGTGGAGCCTTGACTGGCTGCAATGGCATGCGTGCCACTGGCCGTGCTGCTGCGGCGGCAGGATGGACCACCACATCTGAGCCACGTTTTCCCAGGCCCCGGAAGGTGACGCTGCATGTGCTGACGCAGGGCCGTGGTGCCAACGTTAGCTCCCTTGGCAGCTTCACTTTCTGCCCACAGAATTCTACATATATCCATATTGGCTCTCCGGTGTCTTAGAAAAGAACTGCCACACCGCCGAGTAGCTGATTTTACCGCCAACGCTCCGCACTGTGACAAACTACGCCGCTGCCTCACTGAGCCCCTGTGCCGCTACTTTCTTGGACCTGCGAAGCGGGTTTTCAAACGGGGCCCGCTTGGCTCCGACGCACACTGCTGTACCCTGCTGACTCAGGGCCCACAAAACCCACTTCTGGCTGCGCCACTGCCTGACGCGCAAGCTGACGCCCTCTTCTCCTGACGATGATGAAGCCCTTGCTTCACCCGGCTCCAAGTGCGGTCGGCTACATCATCATCTATTTGTTTTTCATCGTCACTGCTGTCCTCATCACGGTCTTGGTATGCAGAGGTGACCCCCTCACAACATAACTCCCATGCCACTCTACACATCTATACTTTGCCCGCCTACTGCAAAAAGCAGGGGATTTTGGCCCATTTCTTCGCTGCCAAGTAGCTGCTGACTGCCTCCTCAAATTGTTCCCCCTCGTATATAGTGGCGCTGAGCCCAGACCACATGTAGATCTCTGGCTGAGGGAACCGCATGGGACAGAGGCGGGTTGAGGACAGTTGAGGGCCGCTGACCGCTCCGGGCCATGCAACATAAGGGTTGTGTCTGAACGTTTCCCCCGACTCTTGGCTGGGGTTGTCATATTTCATCTGGGAGGAAGTGGATGACCTAGTCAACCAATCAAGAACCATTGGGTTGCTGAACAACACACGGCCGCTAGATGACAGCGGCAGTTTTGGCCTCACCGAGTGACCCCTGCTGCGACGTCCCCTTGCTGTGCTGCGACCTGGGCCTGCTCCAGGAATGTTTGTGCCACTGCCACTCGCAGGTGAAGAGCCTGCCCCCCTTTTCTGTCTGACATATGATTGTTCTAAATGTACAGACACTGTTTGATGAAGATATCTGTATATGATAAAACCCCACCCTTTATTTGACTCCAAATGAACCCAGTACAAGCTTGGGTAACCTTGGATATAAATTCGCCTCCACAAATGGTAGGAAAAATTGACTTGTATGTGTCATTTAAAAAACTCTGTGTATTTTACTGAATATAAAGCACAAACAGGTTATTAACCTTCGGATATGAATTATGCTACAGAAAATTTTTCTGTGGCGGTGAATAACAAGTTTCTTTTACTGAGTACAACTGCAGAAAAATATTGAGTTAACCCTTGGGTGTAAATTGCGCCAAAGAATTGAGCAGCCAAAAACTACCAGCTTTGTAGCGTTTTACAAAGGCGTGTATTTACACTTTCACAACAAGAGGAAAACTTGTAATTAACCTTCGTTGTGAATTATGCTACAGGAAAAAATTTATTTTTTGGCGGTGAAATAAACGGTTTCTTTTAGTCACCACAGCAGCAAAAACAACGCTTAATTAACCCTGGATGTAAATTGTGCAAAAAATTGAGCAACCAAAACTATGAGCTTTGTAGCGTGTTACAATGGCGTGTATTTTACGCTAACAACAAAAGGAAAACTTGTAATTTACCTTCGCTTTTGAATTATGCTAAAAAGGAAAAATGAATTTTTTGGCGGTGAAATAAACGGTTTCTTGGAGTCACCACAGCAGCAGAAAAACGCTTAATTAACCCTGGATGTAAATTGCGCAAAAGAATTGAGCAACCAAAAACTACGAGCTTTGTAGCGTGTTACAATGGCGTGTATTTTACTCTACACAACAAGAGTAACATTTGTAATTAACCTTCACTTGTAAATTATGCTACAGGAAAAATTTCTTTTTTAGTCACCACAGCAGAAACAACGCTTAATTAACCCCGGATGTAAATTGCGCAAAAGAATTGAGCAGCCAAAAATGAAGTGGTATTTGTATTGTAAAAACGTGTTTCTTTAAATGAATACAACAGGAACAGGCTTAGATCACCCTTGGATATTCAATGTGCTGTGAGCAGATAGCATTTTAAAATGTATATGCAGCTGCATGGACACACACTGGACTTCAGGGTCCAATACCCCACAAAATCAGAAATAGAACGTTAAGAGAAGCAGTCTCTGAGACAAGCTGAGACACCCCCCAAAAATCGCTGTATAAAAATGAGTTCTTTAGTATCAGCTATCATAAGCAGCCGCGGCAGCACCTTCCTTACTCAGTACAGTGAGAGCGGTATCACAGAATCACAGAATCCCGCCGGTCTCTGATTGGCTTCATCTCTGCACATGTCATGCAGGCTATGCCCTTCTTCCTCCCAAAGTTCTTTGCCCCATGTTATGCCATGTGCTCACAACCATTTTAGCAATCAAAAGCACACTTCGTTCACGCGAAGTACTCCAAAGTTCGACTTCGTTCCGAACCAAAGTTTTTCCTGAAATTCTAAACGAATTCCACTTCGTTAGAATCAATTCGCCCATCTCTAGTAATAATATAATCTAAATAATAAAAATGCTTGTTCCCTTTGGTCAGTCTTGGCTTCAAGGGTCAATAGCTGCACAGTTGTCATCTGTACATATGAATTATTATTTGGAAAGTGCAGAAATTAGAATGAAAGAACTACAGCGCATTATGAGTAAAAGGGATACAAGGGGTATAAATGCCCTAGAAAGGTTATAGTTTTGTCTGGGAGATGATCCTATTATCTTCTGTAACAAGTATTTACAGTTATACAAAGCTGTACATAGCTGCCCTGACATGATTCCTGATGCAGATTTCCTTTGTGCAGTGACTCATAAATGCAAAGTTAATTATCCCAGGTCTGATCAAAGTTTTACCAATATCCACAGTTTATATTTTATTTATCAAATAGACAAAAACTCAGATATTATAAATGCATGTATAGGCAGAATAGAGCAAAGCCAGACCAGTTCTTAATGTTTTCAGCCTTCCTAAAAAAAACGTCTGGAAAGGAAAAACTTAGTATAAGTGGCACAAAAAAAAATATGGAGCCAAAAGAACAGAAAGTGGAAGCAAGAAATATAAAAATAGAGAAATATGTAGCAGTATCAGATGGGACAAGATGATAAGGAAGAGAAATAAAATTAAGTGGTATAGAGAAGGGGAGAGACCATGAAAAACCAACAAGAAAAGTTTAGAGACATACGGTAGAGGTAGAGAGGGTTGATGTAAGAGCATAGAGTATTAATAATAAGGAGAAGAACAAGGAGAGATAGTTACTAACCATGACCTTCAAGGGGGGCGGGGCCTGACTGCCGAGGAGAGAGGTCGTGCATGGCCGGAGCTCCTGCTACCTTGCTCCTGAATTCGCCTCTGTGACCTATTTTCTCCCGGTTTTTCACCCATCGGGTGTGTGAGACGGAGGGAGAAACAGGACTGATTGCCCTGCTGCAGACCCGAGAGGGCTGCGCTGACTAACGGGACCATTGGAATTTCCTAAGTCCCCTGCTCCTAATCATTGAAGGGTGACTCAACTTCTCAGATGTTACATTATTAGATAAGCTGCGGTGCGGATTGAGTGGCGCTGTTTGATGGGGACTGTCATATAATTTCCTCCACTTGTTCCACGAGCTTACCATTGCCATCGTGCCTCCTAAGAAACAAGAGGTGGCGGAGAAACTGGCCAGCTTCCGCAGAATGGGGACCCCTGATAATAGCAAGCCTTCCTCCTCTTCTCCAAATACTCCTGCTAAAGACCAACCAACCCCTGCAGGGAGCCCCTTAGTTGACCCCAAAGGTGTTAGAGGCCATCCACACCTGTCAAACCACGCTCTCCACACGGATTGATGAAATTAAGGTAGATATCTCCCTACTTCGTCAAGATGCGCAGGTATTGCGTGAGAGGGTCACAGAAGTGGAGCAGAGAGTGAGTGACTTGGAGGATCGGGCCAATCCAGTAGACATTAAAATCTCTGATGTCACGGCTCAAGTCCTTAGGCTGCGCCAACAGGTTGATGACCAAGAGAATCGCCTTAGAAGATGTAACCTGAGATTTATTGGTCTCCCTGAGGGTGCGGAGGGCTCCAGACCTGAGGCATTTCTTGAGACTCTCCTGATTGATAAATTTGGCAGAGAGAGCTTTTCTGTCATGTTTGCAGTGGAGCGTGCTCACCGCATTATGCCAAAGCCACCGCCACCTGGTGCTCCTCCACGGACTTTATCGCAAAGTTCTTGAATTATCGTGACCGTGACACCTTACTGCGCCTCATGCGTGAAAAGGGCACAATCCCCTATGAAAATGTTCAACTTCATGTCTATCCGGACTTTTCATTGGAAATCCAGAGGAAAAGGGTTCAATTTACGTCAGCAAAGGCTACGATTCGGGAGCGAGGACTGAAATATGCTATGATTTACCCCGCCAGACTGCGGGTTCAAGTGGGGGATAGAACCCACTTCTTTGACAATCCTGTGGAAGGCTCAAGACTGGTTAGATAAACATCCGGAGGCGAACTTGCGTGGTCCTTAGTGATCACTGCGGGACCTATTCTTTTCACTCTAGCAGTATCCTTTGCAGTTTTTTATGGGTTCCTTACTATGGTTACTATGGATCTTTTATCCACTATGAGGTTTCTCCCGCATAGACCATCCCTCAAGGATATTAAAGTAAATACACAACAAAACTTGAGTTACACATAAAATTTCCAGGAATTTTATACCTATGACCCATGTGTGGGTGGGTAAAGTATTCCTCCTTCATTACAGAAGGTCCCATACTTAGGTGTTGAAAGGGTACGTTGTATATAGGTTTTTTTTTTTTGGAAACCAACATCGGCCTTAACTAGGGTATCACGCAGATTCTTCTCCCATTTGTAACGTATTGGCATTTGTTGGAACACACAGATCTCTGGGTGAGAACGTTGAAGAAGAGGCCAGTGTTTCTTAATATAGTGTATGGTCCTTAACAGTGAAATGAGTCTCAAGCCTCAAGTTGCGGCAGCAATGCTGAAGATCACCTTCAAGTCTGAAGGTGTCAAGTTTGGTGGTGGGACTGAATGAAAGGCTCTTGCTCAGAACCGTCATCTGGAGGAGATCAAGGGAGTGGGATGAGATATTGATAACGATATTGACGATTGACAACGAGATATTGATAATGATATTGACACCAGCGAGTAGGTCTGCACTCTCTCCGTCCCTTGATCAAAACCTGCTGCTCCTCCTAATGGGCTTGTGTTTCTTAGGTTCCTGGGGTATTGCTTTTCCAAAAAACAATCCCTTCTTTCACTGGAGCCATATGATCGTGATAATAGGTACTGTGTTCTTATGGGCTTTGGTTCTCTCCACTGATATACTTGCTTGTTGTTATAATCATCAGTATTGCGTAGGAATTTGGAACGCTTTTTCAATTCGCTAGCTGTACGAAACTCTTGGATTGTTTTTTTCAACTTTAGTTTTAGGTTTGGACCAGTCCTCATTTGATGAAGCAGATGATATTTGTTGTTCAATGTTGAGAATCCTCTCCATTGAATCAATCAATTTCCTCTGTAAGGCTTTAATTGTAAGAAGTATTATGTCGAATTCAAACTGTCGACAATAAACGGGGTCGTCTCTAAAAATTGTTGGACGTAGGTTACACTACAATTGGTATTTTCTGAACTTGAAAATATTTGGAACTCTTTCTCATACTCTCCAGATCGGAGTTCAACTGCAGGAACATGCATGAACTGATGAGACGAAGTGTCTGTAGCAGTAATTCTTTCAGCTTTGGTTGGATCATATGAGAATATTCTTATAGACATAGCTTGCGTAGTAGTAATGATTGGGGGTGCTGGACATCAAGGGTAATGCAATGTTAGGTAGAGAAGGATGTCGCACTCCTTTAGTGTAAGGGGTATTACTATGGTGCTTGTGAAAGTATAACCATTCCTATGTTCTAGTCTTCAAATATATCCACAGCACTCCGCAGATTTCGTGAAAAAGTGTAGATTTTATTCATCGAATAGACAAAAACTCCAATATTATAAATGCATGTATAGGCAGAGTAAAGCAAAGCCAGACCAGTTCTTAAAGTTTTCGTCCTTCCTCAGAAAACGGAAATGAAAAACTTAGTATAAGTGGCACCAAAAAAATAAATAAATTAAGCCAAAAAAACAGAAAGTGGAAGCAAGAAATATGAAAAATGAAATATGTAGCAGTATCAGGTGGGACAAGATGATAATGAGGAGAAATAAAATTAAGTGGTATAGAGAAGCAGAAAGGGGAGAGACAATGAAAAACCAACAAAAACAGCTTTGAGACATACGGTAGAGGTAGAGAGGGTTAATGTAAGAGCATAGAGTACTAATAATCAGGAGAAGACCAAGGAGAGATAGGTTCAGATGGGAAAAATTGGATATATCTGGGAGCAAAAGGTATATGTAAAGATCAGCATGGAAGGCTAAGGATCTAGGGGCAAAAAGGTGTAATCTAAGGTAGGTATAGTAATGAGCAAACATAACAAGTGTGGATGCAAAACAAAATAAAGAAACGGGAGCAAAGGAAGTCCTTAAAGGGTGTGGGGAGTCTTACATTTACCTGGTACGGGTAAGGGTCAGGAGAAGTGGAGCTGTCTGGTGCCTTGTAAATGCACAAGATGCTGAATACCCGCGGTAGTGGGGACTTTCTGCAAGTGGAACGCATGAGCATGCGCAATGCATAAATTTCGGTGCGGTGGAACGCAAATCGGAAGTTCGGGTATCTCCATGCAGAATATCTAATTATGCATAGTGCTCATATCCAGGGACTAATTCAAGAGACAGAGAAGCAAGAAAAATGAGCACACACTATAGAAAAATGAACAACGGAAGGATAAAACAGAAAGAAAGGGAACAAGAGGTGGAATGAGTATAATAAAGCCATAATATGAAGGAAGAAAAAAAGCTAATGGATTAGGGGTTTAAATGAACAAATATGAGAATAAGTTTAGCAAGAAAATGTAAGGAAAAATAAGGAACATATATGTAACATATAAGGATCAGAGAGCTAATAAAGAGAAAGGGATGCAGCTATATCCTGGATATGAAGGTGTAATCTTGTCCCATATGATACTGCTACATATTGGGCCAGTCTACCATTCTAGCTGTTGTCGAGTTGGTAACAGATTGCCCTCTCCTTGTTGCTAAATAATACAGCACAAGGTACCAGCATGGTTTAAACCCTTAACCGTTCTACAAATTGTCTTTAAACATTATATATGAAGTCCCCATACTTGTCTGCACCGGACAAGTTCCTCCCTCTCATCCTACACAACCTTTAACTATATACAATGGCTGCAGACTTTAGCATTCTTCTTTTTATTCACTGATTATATACCATAGCAATATCATACAATAATGGTAATACTTGCTGTTAAAATCGTAAGTCCGATTGCTCCCAAAAGCACAGGCAAACTTGCCAATAATTCAAGGCATTAAGTCCATAGTAGAGAGAACTAAGCAGTCGGACTAGGGTAATCGCACACCTGTGAGCGAGTGACATTTCGAGGGGCACCGCCTTCTTTTTCAAGCATGTGGATCAGTCTATGGACCTCCTCTTTTTATAGACATATAAATTCCGTAAGTTATTTCATTATCAAAACTTTTACTGGTAACTTACGTACAAATTAAAAACATTTAAAACCAAAGAAATAACTATACGGTTCACAGAAACACATTTAAATTCAGATTTTCATTTAACCCTTTTGGTTCCAGCGTAACTAGCTTCCTTCCGCAATTAGTTTTTTTCTAGTGAAAAACCCTCAGTATAGTAGCCCGGCTCTAGTATGCACTACCGAAGATCGGCTAACACATGGCTCAAAGATGCTCAAAGCAATGGCGAGCAATTGTACTCTCACCAAACTTTTTTTGTGATTGACCTAAGGCAGGGGTCCTCTTTTTAAACAGAGGGCCAGTTCACTGTCCCTCAGACCATTGGAGGGCTGGAATATAGTTTTTAAAAAACTATGAACAAATTCCTATGCACACTGCACATATCTTATTTTCAAGTAAAAACAAAACAAAATGAGAACAAATACAATATTTAAAATGAAGAACAAGTAAAGTTAAATCAACAAATTTACCGGTATTTCAATGGGAATTTTGGGCCTGCTTTTGCCTAATGAGGTGGTCAATGTCCAGTTCCATATTTGTCACTACTAGTAGTAACAAGTGATGAAAGTGTGCATCAGTTAGTCTACATCTGGTTGGAGATTTCAGATGTTTCATTCTGGAAAAAGTCTATTCACGGACATAAGTGCTGTCAAAGATGGTTGCCATTTTGAGTGCATGGTTCCTGAGATTAGGATATGTCTCAGAGGGGAGAGATGCATAGAAATTAGGAAGGCTGCTTGACTTTAATGCGCCTTTCAGAGAATCACAATTCTGCAGTTCAGCCAGTTTCATTTGGTAAATTGTATCCACATTTTCAATGTCAATAGAAAATGGGTTACGGAGAAGTTGTATTTCCTGTTCATGGAGCTGAAGCTCTTTAAATCTACACTGGAACTCCTTTTGTAACTTTTCCAGTGAAGCCACATGTTTTGTTTGGGAATGGGTGTTTTTCCACTAACAGATTTTGAGTTGTGGGGAGATGGCAAATTTTCCTTCTTCACTTGTTTAATGAGGAGGCCTAATTTAATTTCAAATGCTTTCACATGTGATTGCATATTACAATTGAGCTTCCCATTTTCTTGAAGTTGCACACTGAAACTGTTAAGTAACTCTGTTACATCTGTCAGAAAGGCAAGATGCCATTTTCATTCTGCATCATTGAGCTCTGGTACTTCTTTGTTTTTTGAAAGCAGAAAAGCTGTAATCTGTGGAAGTAAGTCATAGAAATGTTTCAAAACTTTCCCTCGACTCAGCCAATGGACTTCTGTGTGGTACAGAACATCTTCGTAGGCAACATTTAGCTCAGACAGAAATTCCTGAAATTGTCTGTGGTTTAATGCATTAGCTCTAATGAAGTTAACACAAGATACCACAATTTTCATAAGAGTCCCACTTCAGTGATTTACTACACAGCGCCTGTTGGTTGATGAAGCAGTGTATGGCTATTGGATGAGAATGATTATGTTTGTCCAGCTCTTGGTTAATGCGAGCAATTACTCCTTTCCCAGACCCCACCATGCTAGGAGCACCATCAGTTGTCACACTGGATAGTGTAGCGCAGTCCAGCTCCAAACCTTTCACAGTTTGGCAAACCTTTTCCTTGTTCTCCTCTCCTGTAGTTGTTCCTTTGATGCTCTGCAGCGCAGCAAGCTCTTCTTTGACTTCAAAATTCGTCCGATGAATAAAAATTAGAAGTTGCGCAGAATCACGAATATCATTACTTTCATCAAAGCCAAGGAAAAATAGGAAACATTTTTTGTGGAGTTTTGCAATTGCTGATGCAAATTATCTCCCAAATTTTTCAATTATTCGTGTAATTGTAGGTCCTGAAAGACTCACTGTACTAAATAAATCTGCCTTCTCTGGACACATCTCTTTGGCAACAGAAAGAAGGCATTCTTTAACAAATTCTACCTCCACGAATGGTCTGCCAGTGCACGCTATTAGCTTGGCAACTTAAAAACTTGCTTGCAGTGATGAAATATTTAGCTGGTTCTGCTTCACAAAAGTATTTTGCAGAGTTGTCAATGTATTTTTCAGTTTTAAAATTTTATCTTTTCTTACTTCTCCGACCAAACAATCATATTTATCTTTATGTTGAGTTTGATAGTGTTGACGCAAATTGTATTCTTTGAACTCAGACACTATATTCTGGCATATCAAACACATAGCTCTTTCCTTGTACTGCATGAAAAAGTCATCATAAGTCCACTGTTCTTTGAATATCCTACACTCAATTTTTCCCTTTCTTGATGTCATTGTTCCTAGGGATTCAAAATTGCTATTAGTAAAATACCTATATATATATATATATATATATCTATATATATATATATATATATATATATATATATTACAGCGCTATAAAAAACAATATACTGGCAATGAAATTGCCCACACAGAGACATACAGACTGCACTGCCCATGAATGCCGGTTAAATGTCCTCCGCTGGGCTCTTTGTGGTTAGCGGGCTGTAGTTTGAGGACCCCTAACCTAAGGTGTTCGACAAACTAGTAGACTTAATCCACCACAGTCAAAATAATGTGGCTCTTCATTTCTTCCTCCAAGAGCCATAACTTTTTTATTTTTTGTATCTAAATAGACATATGAGGGCTTTTATTTTGCAGGCAAGATGTATTTTCTAATGGTGTCATTCATTGTACCGTAGAATATACTGGGAAACCGCAAAAAATTCTAAGTGGGGTGAAATGTGAAAAAAAAGATACTTGCACCATGTTTGTAGGGGTTTTGTTTTCATAAAGTTTACTATTCGGTATAAATGATGTGTTATCTGTATTCTGCAGGTTGTTAATATTCTGGAAATAACAAATATGTCGGGTTTTTATAATATTATAATACCATAAAATAACAACAACATCTTCTATATTTTAAATTTGCGCCACAGCACCATTTGCTGTGACCAACAACTTTTCTGAACTTCCCCCTGTGGACCTGAGTTAGGGGCTTGTTATATGTGGGCTGAAGTCTATGTTTTATTAGTACCATTTTCAGATGCATGCAACTTTTTTTTATCACTTTCATTCCAATTTTTAGGGGACAAAAAATTACTCAAAAAAAAAACAATTTTGTTTGGGGGAATTTTTTTTTCTTCTACAGTGCTCAGCATCTGGGATAAATGATGTCAATTACGTGTAACCTTTTTTTTTATTTTTTATTTGTAAAGTGGCAAAAAGGGGGGATTTGAACTTTTAATTTTTTTGTTTATACTTTAAAAACTTTTTTTTCTCACAGTAACATTAAGCCCCTCTACGGTCCTTGACCACTATGGAGCTCAATTGTCATTTCATTAGTTTGTATTTTATAAACAATACAAAAGTGTGAACAAAGATGGCGGTTCTAGCACTTCCTGCCCGGGGCAGGAAGTGTTAGAATCCATGACTTGGCTGCAATGAAAGGCTTCACTTAGATGGCATGGCAGTGATCACCACAGCATCTAAGGGGTTAAACATTAGATGTCAAACCCTCCTCCAATCTTTGCTCTTATCGGTGGATGTCAGTATCTAACAGCTGGCACTCGCCACGTATGAAGCCATAATCCATAGTCCCTTAACATTGCTATGATGTACTAATATGTCATGGTGGGTTAAGGGGTTAATGTGAAGAGCCTTTTATGCTTGTTATGCCATTATGGCATTTTGGTGTTTTTTTTGTATTTAATTGTTTTTTAGGCGGAGGCATTATCAAGTGATAACATGGTAAACAAATTAAACTTAAATATTTTGTTTAACAGGTCGTATAGGCTGAGATACACAGCTCAAAACAATAAAGGGGTTACCCGGGATCCTAGACGATCTCAGAGCCTTGGGATCCCTGTCAGGCTTTAAGATAAATGAAGAAAAATCGGAGGCATTGCTTCTGAGAGGCCCTGCAAACCCTAACTGGTCTGTATATTACCCATTCACTTGGAGAAAAGACACCATATCCTACCTTGGTGTACAAATTCCCAAACACTGCGGCAAGGTATACAAATTCAATTTTCTCCCATTAATGATGGAAACGGAGCGAGTGCTCTCCACCTGGGAAAAAATTAACTCACTCCCCGTTGGGTAGGGCAAACCTATTGAAAATGGTTATATTCCCTAAATTTTTATATCTATTGCAGTCCCTACCAATATATCTCAAACCCAAAGAACTAAGATCAATTAACAAACTCTTTAGCTCATTCATATGGAATGGCCGAAGACCAAAGACGAGCCTGCAGGTATTAACCCAACAGCGTACCAATGGGGGAATAAATTTCCCACAAATGCACAAATATAATGTGGCGTCACAACTTAGAGTGATCGGAGACTGGTTGGTAGGCATTCGAAACTTTGCAGACCCGGAGCTTGACCAACAATTTGTCGCGGGAGCCTCATTAACCAGCTTATTACACCTCCCTTACAATTCTCTCCCCCGGGACATAATCCACAACCCGCTAATAATGACAGCCTGGCGCGCCTGGAACAAGGCACGGAAAATATTACAACTAAATACACAATACTCTCTACTCTTGCCATTACTACATAACCCGAATTTTCACGGAGGAAAACCCCCCCAAAGGTTGAAAATCTGGCATGCCCAAGGGGTGCAAAGGGTGGCGGACTTTGTGAATAAAAGAACCAGGAAAATATATATATTTTTAACGAAGCACAAAGTAAATACCCGATTCTGGGACCACACCCCTTCAATTACCTTCAAGCATGTAGCTATGTGCGACAGGTGGTGGGGAACTTGGGGGACAGAGATTGGGAGGACCCTTTTTTGCGAATCACACAGGCATCACAACGCACAAAGGGATTGATCACCAGATATTACAATCTACTCCGAACCCCGCTGGCTTACTCTAAATCACAAGGGGGAATGGCATATTGGGTGGGGAAGCTGCAGTCTCTGACATTCCAATCTCTACTAACCTCCCTTTCCCAGGCGGCAAAATTATTACCTTCCATCATGTATTGGGAAATGGCCTTTAAGATAACTCACAGATCCTATGTTTCCCCGCACCGAGGATATCTGATGGGACACTCTACTGACCATGCCTGTCCAAAATGCAGCTCCCCACACGCAGACCTACTGCACTGTCTCTGGTTATGCCCAAAGATCCAAACCTTCTGGTCAGATGTACGATCATTCACTACCAGGAACCTATTACCACAATGCCCAGGAACTGATCTCTGGGCCCTTTTCAGTATCCTCCCTAAGGAATACTTCTCCTATCCAAGAACACACCAAAAACTTCTTTTTTTTATAGCAGCAGCGGCGCGAAAGGCAATCCTCCAATGCTGGATTCAGCCCCACCCACCAAATATGAAAACATTCTTGGAAAAACTGTCACATATTTTTCGCATGGATTGGGTAGAAACAGCAACACAAAAAGAACAGAGAACACAACATTTCTTTCAGATGTGGAAAAATTTTATTAAACTTCTTCCAGCACACATCCAAACGAAAATCAATGACTGCTTCAAATTTACAATATGGTACTTGATGAATAACCCTCTAAATTAAATACATTAAACAAATGTGGTGAAATCATACGGGTGTTGGCTTTCTTGGGATGCGGTGGATGTCTGAATCGCAGGTGGATTCACCCTCCCTCCCCACTGTATTAGTCTCCCCCATCTCCTATGCTCCCCCATCTCCTATGCGTCTCCCCCCTGTATTCTTCTCCCCCATCTCCTATGCATCTTTCTCCCCACATTTTATGTAATACAGTTAATGTTATCTTTTCATTACTTATTCAACGTACACAATAATTTGATTAAGCAGGAGCGAACCTAAATCTGCAAGAAGAATTATCCTACAAAAACTGAGACCAAATATGCAAGACATAGGAAAGCAGAACTCGCATGACGTATGACAAGAAGAGACTCCTGCCACTGAAGGAATATGACATTTTCTCAACTAGAGACACCTCCTAAGATCCTTCTTTTATACGTGCAAGTACAAATATATACCATGGCTTGCAAGCCATGATTGTGATAAGAAATATTATTGTTAATATTGTTAATAAAAACATGGTTTAAAAAAAAAAACAATAAAGGGAACACTTAAACAACACAATGTAACTCTAAATCAGTCACACTTCTGTGAAATTAACCTGTCTCGTTATGAATCAACACTGATTGTGAATCAATTTCTCCTGCTGTTGTGCAAATGGAACAGACAACAGTTAGAAATGATCGGCAATTAGACAACCACCATCATCAACCGCCATTAGACAAGAAAACCCCTATAAAGGAGTAGTTTATCAGGTGGTAACCATAGACCATTTCTCTGTTCTCATCCTTTTTGGCTGTTGCTTTGGTCACTTTTGCATTTTGTTGTTGCTCTCACCCCAAGAGATAGCATGAGGTAGCGGTTACAACCTACAGAAGTTGCTCAGGTAGTGCAGCTCATCCTGCATGGAGGTCTGTTGATCCAAATGAGAAGTCTGACTCAAATGAGAGGTAAAAATAGAGTAGGACCACCCGCTTTGAGATCCTGTTGATAGTCGGGGGTGGCTTAAACAGTTTTGATCAAAACATGTGAACTAAGAATCTCAACGTTTTTTTCATATATTGCAGATAGCATAAAAGCTTCTTTAGAGGTTTCCATGTGTTGTTTGATAGCCCTTTTAGCTGATGGTGTGCCACTGATATTGGAATGTGTGTATATGTACCACAACCATGCCAGTGGCACCCGGGTTCACATTGTGTTTTTCAGAAATGTTTTTGTGTGCAGAACTATACGTTGCATTTGGCATATATTGCTTTTAACTCATATAGGGAGGAATGGATGCCTCCATTTTGGTTCTTTGCACCTCGCCCACCTCCACAGGTTGCTAGAACAGTGCAGTATGCTTATAAGGCTGGTATTTTTTTCTCTCTGGATTATGGAGGTCTGTTGACCCAAATGAGAAGTTTGAATTGGACTCAAGTGAGAGGTAAAAATAGAGTAGGACCACCAGCTTTGAGATCCCGTTGATAGACGGGGGTGGCTTAAACATTTTTGATCAAAACATGTGAACTAAGAATCTCAAAGTTTTTTTCATGTATTGTAGATAGCATAAAATCTCATCCTGCCTGGCACATCAATGCGAGTTGTGGCAAGAAGGTCATCTGTGTCTGTCAGCACAGTGTCCAGAGCATGGAGCAGATACCAAGAGACAAGGCCAGTACACCAGGAGATGTAGGAGGGCAACAACCCAGCAGCAGGACTGCTACCTCCTTCTTTGTTCAAGGAGGAACAGGAGGAGCAGTGCCAGAGCCCTGCAAAGTGACCTCCAACAGGCCACTAACATCCATGTGTCTGCTCAAACTGTCAGAAACAGACTTCATGAGGGCCTGACATCCACAAATCTGTGTTATGCTTACAGCCCAACACTGTGCAGGGCGATTGGCATTTGCCTGAGAACACCAAGATTGGCAGATTTGACATTGGAGCCCTGAGCTCTTCACGAATGAGGGCAGGTTCACGTTGAGCGCATGTGACAGAGATCACAGTCTGAAGACTCCGTGTTGAAGGTTCTGCTGTCTTCAACATCCTCCAGCATCACCAGTTTGGCAGTGTGAATTAATTTGCTCTCCCCCGGTAGCTGTTACAGGGTCCTATTCTTTTTAATATATTTATTAATAACCTTACAGAAGGTTTGCATAGTAGAATATCAGTCTTTGTGGATGAAACCAACTTTGTAAAGTAATTAACACAACAGATGATAATATATGATTATAAAGGGATCTAGATGAGGTGGAGGCCTGGGTAGAGAAGTGGTAGATGAGATTAAACACTGGTAAATACAAGGTTATGCACATGGGAAGGAAAAATCCTTTCTATGATTACTTGTTAATTGGAAAAACTCTGGATAAAACAGACATGAAGAAGGACTTGGGAATCTTAGTCGACAGGGAACTTAATTGTAGCTGCCAAGGCAAATAAGATCATGGGGTGTATTAAAAGGGGCATAGATGCATATGATGATAACATCATTCTCCCATTATACAAGTCACTGGTCAGACCACACATGGAATATTGTGTACAGTTTTGGATATCAGTGCACAAGAAGACATTGTAGAGCTTGAACAAGTACAAAGGTCAACAACGAAAGTAATAAAAGAAATGGGTGGACTGACGCGCGCAGGTCATGCAAGTCAACCCAGGAATTTACAGGATCTGGAGACTTTTTGCTAATAAGAATGGACAGCTTTACCATCTTAGAAAATAAAGAACCTCATCCACAACCACCACAATAGACTTCAAGCTGTCATTGATGTTAGAGGGGGCAATACACGGTATTAAGAACTGAGATATGTAAACTTTTGATCAGGGTCATTTCATTGTGTTTGGTTGTCATTATGGGCCACATGTATGAAACGGTTTTTGTCTAAAACTCACTTCTTTCCCCATAGAAACCTATGGGCAAAAAAGTGAGTTTTAGACCAAAACCGTTTCATACATGTGGCCCTATGATTTTAAAAGAGAAAACACTGTAGTTTAACAATAAATGGCTTCACCCAATCATTAACCAGGAGTGGAAAAAAAGTGTTTGTGTTATCATTCATATTCTCTGAAAAAAGGCCAAGAAAGCAAAAATTTTGCTGGGGTATGTAAACGTTTGAGCACAACTGAATATGAAATTAGCCATATTTTAATGATTTTGACCTCCTGAATTCAAATCTGACAATGAAAAATTTTTGTTGGCTCTTGTTTCTATAATATGAAAGAGTTTTCCTTTTACTGCTATAAATAATTAATGCATAAAAGTTGCAGAATATTTTGCCATAACAATTTTCTAATATTTATTAAGAGGAAACTTATTGACAGTTCAAATAACTACATGTCTAGACACTATTGAGAATCATAAGCAGTTACAAAAATTGCACAAAATTTGGTCCTCATTCAATTTCAACTCTTTTTTTATTTGTCTCTTGTACCTCCTGCATCTCTTACAATTGTCCAACAGTAATCTGCAAGCATTGATGCGTTCCATCTTCCTTGATATCTTTTCTCCATAGCTGCAATATCTTGGTGAAATCTCTCACCATGCTCGTCCCTCACTGCTCCGCAGGAAGCAGTATAGATGTGAATGTAAGAAATTAATCATTAAGGACATGTTACAGCCAAGATCCTTAAATGTTTTGAGGAGATTCTACACCAACTCTTTATAGTTATCTGTTCTTGAGTTTTCCCAAAAATTAGTTACCACTAATGCGAATTATATCCATGCAGCCTTTTCCTTACCCTCCAACATACAGAAAAACTCCTCATCTTGAAGAAGCTTATAAGTCTGAGGTCCAATAAAGACTCCTTCCTTTATCTTTGCTTCACTCAACCTTGGAAATTTATCAATGAGATACTTGAATGCTTTTTGCATTTTCATCTACTGCCTTTACAAAGTTCTTCATTAGGCCCAGTTTGATATGCAATGGTAGTAACAAAATCTTACATGGATCAACAAGTGCTGGATGCAGGAAATTTTTACTCCCTGGCTGAAGTGATTGTCAGGGAGGCCAGTCTCTTTTATTGTAGTGGTACTCTCTTGCTTGACTATCCCACACAGAAAGCAGCAGTACTATGTGTATCCACCCTTGAGACTAAGAAAAAGGGCAACCACTTTAAGTCACTGCAGAGGGGCCACAAATGTTAGTCAAAGTTAAGACACTTCAACAACTGTTTCATGTTGTCATAGGTTTCTTTTATGTGAACTGCATGTCCAACTGGAATTAAAGGTAGCGCATTGCAATTATGCAGCAAGACAGCTTCTAGGCTTCATCTGGATGAATCGATGAAGAGTCTCCAATCCTCTGGATAATGATTTCTTTTCAGAGCTTTCATTAAACTGTTAATGTTGGTCCATGCCACAAGACTGCTCGCCATGATGAAGTATTGGACATAATCTTCATTATGTTGCGAAACAAAGATATCCAAACATATCCGCTAGGAGATTCGCCTACTGTAGCCTGGAACCTAAGAGCTCAGCCTTACTCTTGGTCAGATCCAAATCTCTAGCAAAATCGATCAATTAACTTTGTGTTATAAGGGGTGATTCAGTTGAGGTTGCTGACAGAAAATTTGGGTTGTGAAAGGAAAATGCTTCATGACACCAAGTGCCCTTTTCCTCCTCACTTGACTCAATTGAAAAGGTTTCTGGTGCTTTTTGAACTGGCAGTTCTTCTGTATGTGATAATGGCCGAATTGCAGATGGAATGTTTGGATACTGTAAAGTCCACTTCTTCTTCCTTGAACTCCTTTCCTAAATGGGGCACCATGCACAAATAGCAATTGGTAACGTGATTGGTTGGCTCTCTGTAGATCATCCAGATCATTAGGACTGGAAAAGGCACTAAGGTTGATGTGATACACATCTATTGCAGCATTTATGTGAGCCCAACTCTTGTCCCGATCTCCTATTTTGCACCCACAATATAGTCTGTAGGCTTTCCTTACCATGGTAGTCAAGTTTTTCATTTTTGATCCAAAAGTGAATTATCTGCATATGTAGCAAAAACTATCCGCTTTGCTAATGCAAGAATGAGATATGTGAAAAAACATATAGAAACATGTCAATATGCTAGGAAACTAAGCTAAGGAATCCTAAAACTATATAGCTTACACAGACAGCGTTTATAAAAGTAGGTGATGCAACTATAATTAGGGTTATGTCACCGGAGCTGAGTTGGCGATTGATCACCCTAAGATGATAGAATACCTGAAGGCTCAATAGACTAAATAAATAGATGGTGTAATAAACCAGCTACTAACAATGCAGTAATGACGATGAAATATTAAAGACACAATTTTTCCATACGCCTGCATGAAAGGTGTCATAAGTAATTACAATCTCCTCTGAATCTTGAAAATTCGAGCCAATTAGCAAATTTAGGAATCATATTCGTTTTCAACACCACAACATGCGTTAAGTTCTTAGTTAAATAGTCTCCAAAATGGGAATCTCGCAAGAGAACAGAGAGTGACTTTTGATCACTATATTTACTATTTTGCCATAGGTAAACTTAAACTCTATCAGTTCTCTATCTATAAAACACTAAAACATAACTTTTATTATGTATAACTCTTAACCTCTATACACACTATTTAAAAACCTGATTTCTAACCTCACATTTAACCCTTTCTGCTTCTAAAGGAAGGAAAAGCTCCTTTTCTATTATCAAGTCTGGTGGAGCACCACCCATTAACAGGAAAGCCTTATATATACAGCAATTTACTAACTCCAGTAAGGGATACCAAGCCTTCTACTTGGGCAGTCGTCCCTAATCTAATGGACACAAAACAAATAAGACCTCCTTGTGACACCCTCTGCAGCGAGTGACACTTGTAGACAGAGGTGAGAAATCACAATTTAAAACGTCAGGCAAATGATGAGGTTAGAAATCAGGTTTTTAAATAGTGTGTATAGAGGTTAAGAGTTATACATAATAAAAGTTAAGTTTTAGTGTTTTATAGATAGAGAACTGATAGAGTTTAAGTTTGCCTATGGCAAATTAGTAAATATAGTAAGTTCTTAGTTAAGATCAAACAAACATACATAAAACAATTGGGGTCAAGTCCACTTTTATCTGCTCTATGATGTATCTCCGGGTGGTTTCTGAGTAAAGTGAGAAAGTTGTTTCTATAGATTTCATATAGAGACTTCAGATCTACAGAGCTTAACACAAATGGGGCAGTAAGCTTCAGTTCAAGAATGAACACTGTTACCTGTGGGACAACATAAAAAAACATACACATGCAAGAAACAAATATCAGGCAGAGCCAATATTTACACATCACAATGGGATGTTAATCTATTTAACTGTTTGCAAACAATTATTTAACACTTTACTTTTGAGCTCATTTACTATACCACGAGGATTTTAAATAACATATTGGCCATATAAACAATTGGGATTGTTTACCTTCCCTTTGAATCCAAGACGATCGCTTTTGTATATACACTGCTAAAAAATAAAGAGAACACTAAAATACCACAGCCTCGATCTCAATGAATGAAATATTCCAGTTGCAATTCTTTATTCATAACATAGTGGAATGCATTGAGAACAATAAAACATAAAAATGATCAAAGAGGATCAAAATGAATATCCCATGGAGGTTTGGATTTGGAATGATACTCAAAATCAAAGTGAAAAATCTAATTTCAGGGTGATCCAACTTCAGTGTATGGAACGAAACATGATGTCCCAGGTATGCTCATTTGGATTCAGGTCTGGAGAACGGCCAGGCCAGCCCATACCATCAATGCCTTCATCATGCACGAACTGCTGGCACACTTCAGCCACATGAAGTCTGGCATTGTCATGCATCAGAAGGAACCCAGGGCCCCCTGCACCTGCATATTGTCACACAATGGGTCTGAGGAACTCATTACAGTACCAAATGGCAGTCAGGGTACCTCTGGCTAGCACATGGAGGGCTGTACGGCCATTCAAAGAAATGCCTTCCTACACTATTACTCACTATTACACAACGTTATTATGTTTCAAGTGAACATTTGCTATGACACTTAACTACACGTAAAATCTGGAAAAGAACCAATGTATATGTCTTCAAATCTTATCAATAAACTTATAAGCTGTAGCTATAACATATTTCTTAGCCTCAAAACATCTGAGGACGTTTTCCAAATATATTGCTTTGTTTATTTTTCTTTGTTGAGGAGACGTAAGTGATTTTATCAGCTCTGAGTGCACTCAGGTTTCACTAGTGTAACGGTCTGTGGAAGTGGATCCTCTGGACCAGCACAAGCGATGGTGTAAGCCACGCCAAGGAGCGGAATCTAAGTAGGTCCGGTTTTCACCAGAGCCCGCCGCAAAGCAGGATGGACTTGCTGCGGCGGGTTGCTACCAGGTCGCTACCCCTGACGTGACTTGCTTGCGGTCACGGCCGAGGTGTTGCGTGGTACAGAATCGTGAAGCAGGCTCGTAGTCGGGGACAGGCAGAAGGTCAGGACAGGCGGCAATGGTTCGTAGTCGGGGACAGGCAGAAGGTCAGGACAGGCGGCTTTGGTTCGTGGTCAAGGGACGGAGGCAGAAGGTACGGTACACAGTAGACAACATGATACATGGGAACGCTTCCTCTCAAGGCACAGGGCACTATCGATTCAGCAAAGGGTAGTAGGAAGGGGCAGGACTTAAATAGGATCAGCGACCGATGAAAACCAATCATTGGCGCACTGTCCCCTTAAGCCCGACTGCAGTACCGCACGCACGGCCGGACACAGGAGTGCGTGCACGGCCGGGAACAGGAGCGTGGCAGGGTAAGTGCTGTTCAGAGCTGCGGCGTCGCAGCGGGAGATGCCGCAGGGGTGTGGATGCGCCCGCGACCCGATACGTGGGTCGCGGGGGCATCCGTAACAACTAGGGTATTGACCTACAGATTTTTGACAGGATTTTTAATTCAGGTGCATGATACACTCAATTAATGCACCTTAAAACTGACATGGCGGTTCCCCTTGTAACGGGTATGGTGGATTCGCTGGACCACCACAAGCGATGATGGCGTAAGCCACGCCAGAGAGCAGAGTCTAAGTGGCCCCCGGTATTCACCAGAGCCCGCTGCAAAGCAGGATGGACTTACTGCGGCGTGAGGCCACCAGGTCGCTACCCCTGACGTGACTTGCTTGCGATGGCAGCCGGGGTACTTCGTGGTACAGAGTCGTAATCCAGAGGCATAGTCGGGGAGAGGCAGAAGGTCAGGACGGGCGGCAGAGGTTCGTGGTCAGAGACAGGCAGAAGGTCAGGGCAGGCGGCAAACAGGCAAGGTCAGGAAACGTAGCAGACAGACTGGTACACGGGTAATCAAACGGAACTCTAATACACACAAGACTCTCGAACGCACACCAACGAACTGGCAGAGAGTGCTGGGGGCGTATTCCTTAAAGGGGTTTTGCCAGGACGTGCCTTATCTGCTAAGAAGCAAATGTAAACAAGCCATGGAGCTGAGAGAGAGAGAGAGAGAGAGAGAGAGACACACACACAGCCAGAGGCAGAGCTACATAAGGGATCGTGTTTAATGCTCACTCAAATAATCAAACTATAACTTGTGGATTCTGTATACAAAAGACAACAGCTTTTCTCCACTTCTTCATGTCCTCTGTCATCAGATAAAGCAGGGATCTACTCAGATAATCACACTACAACTAGTGGTTTCTGTATACAAAAAACAACATATTTCTATCTGGTGCCTTAAAAGCTTCTGCAGCTCAGTCTCATCAGATAAGGCTGTAGCTCTCTCAGGCTGCAATTTTTGTAATCACATATATTTAGAAAAGTGATTAAATACCCATTTTGGAGGATCCCACGTCAACATTACATCGTGGCAAAACCCCTTTAAATAGGACCAGCGCCCGGCAATAGACCAATTATCGGGACGCTGGCCCTTTAAATCCAGCCCTAGCTGCCTAGGGCGCGCGGAGGTTGGGACAGGCAGGATCAGCGTACACAGGAGCGTGGACGGGTAAGTGAGCAGGTGCTTGGGCAGCAGGGGGATGGTCGCAGGCAGCCTCGGCACCCGCGCCGGACACTCTGCTTGCAGGAGGGCGGCCGCGGGGACCAGCGGCGCCCGCGCCAGCCCCCATGACAGTACCCCCCTCTTGGGTCTCCCCCTCTTTTTTTCGGAACCTAGAGAGGAGGTCAGGTGACAGGTAGGTCTCAGGTTCCCACGAACGCTCCTCCGGCCCGAACCCCTTCCAGTCAATGAGAAAGAACCGCTTCCCCCTCACTGTCTTCTCTGCCAGCACCTTCTTGACCTCAAAGATGTTATCAGAGTCGGCCATGGGAGAAGGCGAGACAGATCCACGGGAGAAGCGATTCAGCACCACCGGCTTGAGGAGAGAGACACGGAAGGTGTTCGGGACACACGGAGTGGGAGGCAAGCGGAGCTTGTAGGACACCGGGTTTAACTGCCAAAGTACCACAAAAGGGCCCAGATACTTAGGGCCCAACTTGTAACTGGGCACCTTGAAGCAAATGTACTTGGCAGATAACCAAACCCTATCACCCGGCTTAAATATAGGCGGAGGTCTCCGGTACCTGTCGGCCTGGACTTTGATGCGAGGGGAGGCCCGTAGAAGGGCCTGTCGTGTGACTTGCCAGAGTGCCTTGATGTCCCGTACTTGGGCATCCACAGCAGGAACGTGACACGAGGTAGGCAGATGGAGAAGCAGGCGGGGATGAAGCCCAAACACAATAAAAAAGGGAGAGGCTCCAGCGGACTCTGAATCTAGGGAATTATACGAGAATTCCGCCAAGGAGAGAAGGTCAGACCAGTTATCCTGACGGGCGGATACAGAATGTCGAAGGTAGGTGCCTAGAACCTGGTTAACCCTCTCTACCTGCCCATTAGTTTGAGGGTGGTATGCCGACGAGAAGTCAATCTGAACCTGCAACTGACCACATAGAGCCTGCCAGAATCTCGAAACAAACTGGACTCCCCTATCCGAAACAATACGCAAAGGGAGCCCGTGTAGATGAAAAATGTGCTGAAAGAAGTGCTGGGCAAGTTGGGGGGCAGAGGGCAACCCAGGCAGGGGAACAAAGTGAGCCATTTTAGAAAATCTATCAGTCACCACCCAGATGACTGTGTTTCCAGAGGAGGCCGGGAGGTCCGTAACAAAATCCATGGCTACATGGGACCAAGGTCTTTCTGGCACCGGAAGAGGCTGAAGTAGGCCCGTGGGTCTGAGACGAGGGACTTTATTATGGGCACAGGAGGTACATGCCAGAACATGCGAGAGTGGGCCACCAATAGAAACGGGAGATTAGCTGCAAGGACTTATGGACTCCAGGATGACCCGCTGTTCGTGAGGCGTGTCCCAACTTCAGGATACGAATCCACATGGCAGGACATACGTAGGCCTCCCCAGGAGGCAGATGTCGAAGATCCACGGGGGCCGATGTGAGGAGACCTTCAGGAGGAATTATGTGCTGCAGAGGCGGCTCTATGCTCACTGTGTCAGAGGATCTAGAGAGGGCGTCTGCTCTGACGTTCTTCCCAGCTGGCCGAAAGTGGAGAAGAAAATCAAAGCCGGCAAAAAAAAGTGACCACCTGGCTTGCTGAGGGTTCAGTCATTGGGCAGACTGCAGATAGAGAAGATTTTTGTGATCGGTGAATATATCGATGGGATGGCGAGCTCCCTCCAGCAAGTGCCGCCATTCTTCTAAGGCTAACTTAATGGCCAGTAATTCACGATCACCAATAGTGTAATTCTTTTCGGCTGGGGTGAAGGTTTTTGAGAAGAAACTGCAAGTATGTAGTTTCCCAGAGGGGGTCTTCTGTAGGAGGACAGCGCCTGCACCTACAGAGGAGGCGTCCACTTCTAGGACGAATGGACGCTGCGGGTCCGGACGAAACAGAAAAGGAGCAGAAGCAAATGCTGACTTAAGCTGATCAAAGGCTTCTTGGGCTTCTGGAGGCCAGGATTTGGGGTTAGCAGCTTTCTTCGTAAGGGCCACCAGTGGGGCCACGAGCGTGGAGAAATGCGGGATGAACTGTCTGTAGTAATTCGCAAACCCCAGAAAACATTGAATAGAGCGAAGGCCCACTGGTCGAGGCCACTGTAGGACTGCAGACAGCTTAGAGGGATCCATCTGGAGACCCCGATCCGAGACGATGTATCCAAGGAAGGGCAACGAGGTGCGTTCAAACAGGCATTTCTCCAGTTTGGCATATAACTGGTGGTCCCGGAGACGTTTGAGCACCTGGCGGACGTGATGGCGGTGAGTTTCCAAATCAGGAGAAAAGATTAAGATGTTGTCAAGGTAGACGATTACACAAACGTAAAGGAGATCGCGGAAGATCTCATTGACAAAGTTCTGGAACACCGCCGGAGCATTGCAGAGGCCAAATGGCATGACGAGATATTCAAAGTGGCCATCTCGGGTATTAAAGGCCGTCTTCCATTCGTCGCCTTCACGGATACGAATCAAGTTGTATGTGCCACGTAAGTCCAACTTCAGAGGCAGGGGGTATCGATTTTTTATAGTAATTTCATTAAGTCCCCGATAATCGATACAAGGCCGGAGAGTACCATCTTTCTTTTCAACGAAGAAGAAACCGGCCCCCGCAGGCGAGGAAGAATTGTGTATGAAGCTTTTACGGAGATTTTCCTGGATATATTCCGACATTGCTTTAGTCTCTGGGACAGAAAGAGGATAGACTCTGCCTCGGGGAGGAGTACTACCGGGTTGCAGGTCAACAGGACAGTCGAAAGGCCGGTGCGGAGGAAGAGTTTCGGCCTGTCTTTCGGAAAAGACGTTGGCTAAATCCTGGTACGGAGTGGGCAGACCCGGAAGAGGCTTCGTAGACTTTACAGAGGCGGGTCGTGAAGCCAGACGGAGTACAGGAGGCATCGCGAGTGGCACGCGGAACCCCAACGGATAATTTCGCCCGTGTTCCAATCTCTGCCCGTCTTTCGGCAGCGGCGTATTATACATGTTGTATAATACGCCGCTGCCGAAAGACGGGCAGAGAAAAGACAAGCTGTGTAGACTGCAGCTCATCTTTCCTATTGTTGTTTATGGGACTGCAGGAATGATCGTATCTTCGGCACTTTTAAAAAACGAAAAGTGCCAAAGATACGATCGTTTTCTTGTGCAGTGTAGACATAGCCTTATCTTTAGCAACAATGTTTATTTATTCCCCTAAGAGACAAGCTGTCACCTTTTAGAGTGCTGTAGCCTTGTGTATTACAATTTATAAATCTCCTGCAGTCATGTCACTGTAAGGCCATGTCCCGACAGCACGGTTTTTCAGCTGGTTCTTGATTTTGAAAACCGTCTGCAAACTGGCTGAAAAGCTTTTACATGGACCTTAATGGGTTCATATAGGTAGAAAGGCAGGGTTTAGGTAGGCTACAGGGGCCCAAGAGTGGTAGGCAGGCAGTGTTTAGGTAGAGTATAGGGCCCCTATATAGTCAGGCAGACAGGGTCTAGGGTAGGCTATAGGGGCCATATATAGTCAGACAGGCAGGGCCTAGGTAGCTATAAGGGTCATATATAGTCAGGCAGACAGGGTCTAGATAGCTGTAGGGGCCATATATAGTCAGGAAGGGCTTAGACAGGCTAGATTAATGTTAAAAAAATAAGAAATCACTTACTCACCTGCCCCATGGCCTCGCAGCTCCGCCCCACCAGCGGGTGCAGGAGCGACACTACCTGGGGAGCAGAAGACCTATCAGCTGCCCCGGGGTCCCGGGCCCCCTAAGGACTAAGGCCCTGGGGCAGTTACTACGTATGCTACCCTGGCAATTATGTCCCTGGCTAGTAGACAAGAGAGGAAGCTTCATGGTCCAGAGAAAGTAGAGGTTCTAGCTGAGCCTCAGGGTAAGGAGATGGTCAGTGAGGATCAGAGGACTTGTGATGAAGAGAAGTTTGGATCTCATAATCCTGCAAAGAGGTAGCTGGTTGGTGCTCGATAATGTGTGCTGTCATTTCATCTTCCTGTGAAGCTAGTGTGGTCGCTGGGGACAGCCAGGGGTCCTTTGCCTCTGCGGGTTCCAAAATATTGAGGACACTGCCCAATGGGAACATGGAAAATGTAGTCTATTTCTGGAAGAAAACAGACCAGATTCTCCGTGACAAGAAGCAGGCGTCTATCACAATGCAAGGAGAGGGCCACAACCCTGTATTAGATGTGACCAGTACAGAAATGTCTCAATGTTCTGACTGGTACTGTAGCTTGCCTTTGTGTGTGACACACATATTCCAGAGAGTGTCCTTTGCAACACTGTAAGTTTGGACAGTAAATGTGGTTATAAGCCCTTTATTGTCCATCATGAGGTGAGGGAATCTAATGTGTAGGCCAGGTAGTCTCAGCCTCAGAGAATATAAGGGAGATGTTACCCTTAGCAACATATAATGGCAATAATTTGGTAAGTATATGTAGAATTCTGGTGCTGTTTAGCTAAAAGGTGAAGGCTGACTACAATCTTCTTGGAGAAAGTGGGGTGCTTCCCCAGAAAAGCCAACGACAGAACCACTTATGTGCAGCAATACCACAAAGTAGGAGCGTTGAACCTAGAGGAAGACTGTGCAGGAAGAAAAAATACTATGGCCTTTATCAAAGGGGGGATATGTGGCAGAGTGACCTCAAGCAGTCATATGTCTCTGCCACTGTGTGGTCTTCAGCAAGAGAGCAGCAGGACGTGTGCCACCAAGGACCTGGCCTCGGTGGGAAAAACTCAGCGCTGTTCGGTCGGTAACCAATTGCTACTGACACTTGGTAGTGGTAGGATAACTACTATTCAGTTTTATAAGGGTTGGCATTTCTGGAACGGCTATAGCATTGATGGGAGGCCATTCCCACATTTCACACCACCTGCCTTTCAAAAACCTTGATTAAAAGAGATTAAACAGTCATATAAACCCTGAAAAGTTACCAATAAAAATGCCAACTCATCCCACAAAAAACAATGAGCTCCATGTACAAAAAAAAAGAAAAAAAAAGTTATGGCTGTCAGACTATGATGATATAAAAAATGCTAATTTTTGCAAAATAATTTCTATTGTGTAAAAGTAGTAAAACATAAAAAAAAATATAAAATTGATATTGTTTTAATTGTACAGGCCCGCATAGTAAAGTCATCTTGTAATGGTTTTACCTGTTCTGATACCCTAGTACCTTTTTGGAATTTGAGGAGTTTGTTATTGAATAGGTTAAGCAGAGAAAGAAGAATGCCAACTTTCTTCAATTGGTTAGAGTTTGTTTAAGGTAATCCTGAGGGGCGATATGATATTCATCTTGTAAGTTTTGGAAAGAGTAAAAGGTGTCCCCATTATATAAATCTTCAATTAAATGTATGCCACGGATCTCCCATTCTTTTAGGGATATGTGAGGAATGTTTCTAGTTAGAGGTGAGTTGACAAATTGCCGAAAATGTCCATCATCGCAGACCAAGAGCTTAGTGGTTTTGATAAGAACAGTATGACATCATCAGCAAACAATGTAATGATATGAGACTTTTCAGTTATAGATATCCTTTTGAACAGAGATGGAGAAATAAGCAGGTCAGCAATCGGAAAAGAGTCCAGTACATCGGTATGATGTTGTTTATTCTTACAGTTAGAATTAAAGGGATCCTGAGAGGCTGAGGACAAATTGTAGAATTTAGCCCATTGTTTGACTGGACTATTGCTATTAGAGTAGTGAAAGTTTGTAGATAGAGGAAAAGAGTCCATTTCAGGAATTCAATGTGATGTGTAAAATGCGTGTTGGTATCACTTTATTTTAGAGAAAAGGATTTTGATGCACATATGGTTGATGGAGAGCTCAGCTTCTGCTGACTTACATGATGAACAGGAAAAGTGAAAAAAAAGAAGGTCTTCATTTGACAGTAACTTGGCAGAAGTTTGTCTAGTCACCACCCTATTCATCACCATAGCTAATTCGAACTCAGGCAAGTTACCCTGTGTGAAAAAATCGGTGAGGCAGGAATATTTGCCTTTTTCTTTCTGTTTTTTCAGTAAAGCCATAAGGGAGAAAAAATATTGCAATAGTAAAAGAGAAAAAAAGCTATTGAGGAAAAGGAGTGGTAAAAACAGAGCTTAGAAAGTAGGTAGCTAATGAGAATGGTTTGGATGCTGCTTTGCCAAGGGTAAGAAAACCATGAAATATCAATACATAACTGTCAGTATAGAGAAAGCACAAAGCTGGCAACAACCTCCTCAGGTAAGAGATCTGAAACGTGGTATACCAAAAGGCCAGTATTTTAAGATTTGCTGTAATTTTTCACCTTTATTATCCTTTACGATGGAAACAGACAACTTGAGGACTAGATTTAGTCATAGAGGCTATCCTAGATATACCCTTTCTCAAGCATATTTGCTAGAGATGCCGATCATACAACTCTGGTAAATAAGCAGATACCTTTTAAGGATGACAAGAATCACCCGTAAAAAAGTCAGACTTAATGGCACATATGACAGGGCCTCGGGACAGATTATAAAAGACGATTAACAACTATTGGCCTTTAATTATACAGAACCCCATCCAGTCTAACTTTCTTGATACCCATCCCAGGGTTACATTAAGGCATTGGGAAAACGATCAGGGACTTTTTGGTGCATAGTCATTACACCCCCTGGCTGGAGTAGGCACTTGATTGGCTAATAATCTTAGCAGTACATACAGATGTGGGGAGTGTAAAGCTTTCAAATTCATCCATTTATCGAAATCAGTATATAATATACATACAGGCAAGTCTAGTATACGAATTGCAAAACTAAAGGCGTTATTTATCAATGTTCCTGTAGCTGACCTTTATGTATGTTGTAAAAACGAGACAAGAATTCAGGTGTCGTGTCCTTGAATATCTTGTTGACATAGACCTCCAAAGTAACACACCTGTAGCCAAGCATATGAACTTGATCCACAAAGGTAACTTATGCTGTCACAGCTTCATATTTATTTACTGTGCAATGTTATGTTTTCTTATACTATGTAATGCTGCCACCTCTGGCTAAAGTTTTCATTGTTTTACATCAATGTTCCTTCTCCTTTAACCAATTTTCCCATCATACATTGTTTCTCTCTCCTCCCCCCTCTCATCACGTCCCTCTTCTTCTCTGTCATCCATTTGTGAGCAACTTACTGATCTTCCGTGATGTTGCTTTGTGTTTTGACGCATGGATACAGTTCTTCAAGGAAAATCCTTTAAAACTTACCTTAAGAAATTTCCCATTGAACCCTTCTCATGAAACGGGCTACACGCTGGAATTTAATGTCGGAGTTCCTGTCTACCTTTAGCTTATACGAGAATCCTCTCACAACCTCTCAGGGACTTTCTCTAACTTTAAAACTGTCAGAATAGTAAAAAACACAGCTGAATCTGCGTTCCTGCAAGCCCCACCAGTCTGCAAGCAAGCAAAGGTCCTCCATCTTAGCAGCAACAGATCCTAACAGCTGCCAAGCTGCACTCCATCTTAAAGAGTCAGTCCCAAACATAAACAGGGATTAACAGTCCCCAAAAGGCTTTGAAAGCCCCTCTGTCGTGCATCTAGCAAATGCTCGGGACCAAAAGACTAACATGCAGGAAAAAGAGTCAGGGTTTTCGGGAAGAACAAATCACGATCTAAACTGTCACAAAACCCAGCAAAAGATTAAGAGAACTTTGAAATAAAAAATAAGATTCCTGATAATCTTGATGTTTATGGCAAAGAACTGAACACAAATTTACAGCCATCTCCGCTAAGACTGACGCAGCAACTTTAAACCAAAACGTGAATCGCTTATCTGCCGCCTTTTAACGTACCAGGGGCTGTCTGCAAATAATCAATTCCTGATAACGCGGGTTTGAAGCCCACAAACACGAAGAGAAACTTTTACTCCAAAAAAAAGAGCCGTAGTGAAAGGCCCCAAAAGAAAAGGGCAGAACCCCGCATCGCACACCTGCGAAGAAAGGGTTCATTTCTCCCTAAAACAAACGTACGCGGTCCCTTCAAAAACTTCCGCTCCAGAAGGTCAACATGCATTAAAAGGATAGAAATCCTGCTGCCGAAGAAGTGCTCGAAGCCCTTTCCCAAAAAGGAAGCGAGACAGCCCCCCAACAAAAGTTCTCCAAATGGAAAGGGGGGAAGCAGCCGCCTTAGCCAAGCAAATTTTCGAAAAGCATTACCCAAGACACTAACCTAGACTTCCACCCCTGCAAAAAGGGGAAGACCCAGCTGACCCCACCGCCAATACTGCTTAAGCAATCCCCCTCCTACCACCTTTCTTTTCATATGCCCCAAAACGCCACTTCAAACCTACCACACTGCTGTACCTGAGAAGCATCAAGGATCCCCCTAACCAAAAAAGGTAATTTCCAGATCACACAAGCATTTTCCCAAGACTAAACCGGCTTAACCCTTATCTACACATTTCTTTTGATTCATTTCACCCCATATCCAGGAAACTTCAGCCCCAGGGATATCACAAGGAATCTGGGACACAAGGGGGGAATCAACATGCGGATTTTTGCTAAATAGATACGCAGGGAGCTGAAAAACATTGTTTCCAAATTTCGATGACCGGGTTGAAAATTACAGACCGAAGTCCCCCTTTTGGAAAGCAGTAATAAATGATCTTAACCTATTCCCAAGAAGAGCTTGATTTTGTAAACGGTTGGGCCCAAAATTCTGGGAAAAGGTAAGACATTGAGAGCAAACCAGAAAAGTCTTGCTGCTGCATGGGAAAGACTTGAACGACTTACGGCATTTCAGAAGCTATAGAAAGTGCCTTGTTAAGAGACTTCATCCTTCCCAAAATCACCAAAAAGAAAACGCAAGCTTAAAAGCCCTTTGGCGACCTAAAAAAGGACTAGAGCTGCTAAAATGGATCCACGTCTGTCTGGCCTGAGTTCCTTTTGATACAGTTCCGGGTGTTAAATCCGGGTGTCCAAATTCCCATATCACATGCAAGAAAAGGGGCAAATGGGCTCCAGAACAAAAGAGACACAACGTGTCCTTTCCACCTTTCCCCCATTTTTTCCAGATTCACAGGCCCAAAGCTCGGAAGAAAACAATCCCAGTTTTGATTTCACAAATCGCTCTACCAGCTTCATCATCATGCCAATAGAAAACCAAAAAAAGAAACGAGAGACTTGGGGGAACGTATCTGTTGGGAAGCAGATGTCCCTTTCACTGCATCCGCACCACTAGACGGACGCCCCTGTCAAAAAAAGACAAAGACCCTAATCGTAGTGTCCTACCCACAAAAGACCTCACCCACTGAAGGAATGTCAGGGTTTTAGGCAAAGACTTTGCAAGAACGCAAGAACGCTTAAGGAATGGGAGTTTTTTACAAGTTTGTGCTTCTTCAAACCTTTTTGAAAAAAAATGAAAGGCTTCATAAAGTGATTAAAGCAGTATGACAAACATGTTGCAGCCTGCTCCTACCTCTTCTCCTGAAAACCCCCAAAAACCTCAAGCAACATCAAAAGCCGTCAAAACGCAGGGCGGGGCCACCCTCAAGTTCAGCTATCCACTGTCCCTCCTTGCATGGGAATATTCACAAAAAGGATGGCCCCCCAAGTGCTGTCCCAAAAGTGTGTCTATGAGTGTCTATCCAAAAGGGGCAATCCGAAAAGGCCACCAGGATGTACCCAAATAGACACAAACAACAGGTCTCTAGCAAAGCCAAAGTTCTTTGAGATCTTCTATAAAGGGAAAAGCAATACCATACACCCTTAACACTTGCCCCGGGTTTGCATAGACCCCTTTCAGAAGAGCCACTGGAACCTCATTTCCCCAATTAAAGGAACACCAAAATATCCCTCCCAACGTAATTTTAAATTTGGACCAAACCTGTGTAAAGAAGAAATTCCGACCCCTGAACCTGCTTAACATCATCCCCACTTGAGCCCACCTGGAAAAGGAGATTCCCCCTAATGGACATAAACGCTGACATCCTTCCTTGCTCGGAAGAGACTTCGGGGTCCAAAAGGACGTCAAACAATGAAAGGGTCCAGAAATCCCCATACCAAAAAGTTTGACCTGGGCGGGGTAATATGGGAAATTTTGGTTTTTGGATAGGAATCTTAAACCTCTCAAGTGAACTCCTTTAAAACCTTTGTGCCAAAAAGGGTCGCAAAACCCACTTCAACCAGTTCATCATTAGAGGTAAAGGGCATCTTCTAATTTTGTAAGGCACTGACATCACCCCACGGCCTTACATAACTTAAGGGGAAAGGGGTTTCCCAAACAAAAAGACGACAACGAGTACCTTGTCCTAAAGAAAAGAGTTTATCAAAATAATGGACAGAGAATCTTCAAGGATCAATCTAAACCATGGGTTGCCCCTTACCCTTTCGGGCTGAAAGAGCCGGCTTTTTAACAAAAAGGGAACAAGCATTTTTCCAATTCATTCCTTCAACGTCCCCTAAGAAACAACCTGAGAGAAAAACACTATGGGCCTTTCATGGAAAAAATATTTTTTCAAAGACCCCCAGGCCAGCTCCACCCTTTGGAAAAAAGGCATAAGAATTTGGTACTCCCCCCCTTTTGAGTGTATCAACCCCCGAAAACCCAGCCGATCAGGGTGGTTTTTTGACTCATGCAAAGCACATGGCGTTTTCCCTGAACACGTTCTCCTCAAGGGCCCCAACCTCCAACACTTGGTAGGAGGCTATGAGATTCAAAGGGACAGTCGCCATTACCGCTGAATGGCAAATGTTCCATTGTTTTTTATCCCACGAGAAACCACCGAAATTACGTAGGTTTTTGGGCAAAGGGACTATACACAAACAAGGGAAAAGATCAATACGCAAAGGGCACGTGTTCGGGAAAGTTCCCCCCCCACCGCTGTCCTACTTAAAGGCCGCAAAGGACTGCTCGATGGGGAGTCAGAGTTTGGGAAGGGTGTCTCCCTTGTTGAAAGAGACTTCTACTTCGAGCACTCAAATCCTTGCCCACCCGCAGAAAAGCCATTTCCTGCTCAAAGAACACAAGGTATCTGTTAAAGTTTTTCTGCGATTACACAAAATTGCCTCCAAATATGCTGTCATGAAAGCCTTTTTAGCCCAGCATTTCCGCAGAATTCAGGACTTAAAACCTTGGCATAACGACCCTCATGCAAGGGAAATCTGGGTTTTAGAGGACTTTTAAATGATTCCTTTTTTTTTCCCGGTTTAATTGTACAGAAAAAACCCTTCACTAAATTTTGGGGTCCTCTCGGTGAACGCCTATTTTGAAAACCACGGGGTTTGAGGGGTTTTTAGTACAGGGAAGTTCCTCAAGACAGCTCTCAGAAAAAAATTGAAGACTGGGGTGCTCCACTGCCCCTTGACAAGCGCAGAAGGGAGTCCGGAAGGGAAACCCTGCACGCCTTGGACAAGATTCACATCCCCGTTTTTCTTCCAGCTTCTTTTTCCCAACCCGAGAAGGGGGTCCACATATTCTCAATCCAACTGAGGCTATCGCTCCTCTGCCTCCTAAATAATTTGACAATTGCAGTAAAGTTCATGTGGGATTCCTGTTGGAAAGGCTAAACTAGCCCTAAACCAAGCACACCATCCCAAACTTGAAATTTGTGGCGTGTACTTTTTGTAGAGATCGCGATTTATTCACTGAGCTTGATTATGTGGATGACATTTGGTTTTTTACACTGACCAAGGTTGTCCTGGGGTTTCATAACAACCAACTAAACCTTCTATGTCTTGTCATAACCCCCATTAAAGAATAGGAAATCCTTAACCCTAAGCAGTGGCACTATTTTCCATCTCACCCAAACCCCGCAGACTTGCCACAGACCGTTGTTGTTTGTCCTTGCCAAAAACTCTTGGGTGACAGGTCCAGAGTTTTTGCTGAACGAGAGTAAAGAAAATCTGTAAGACACTTTATCTCCAAGACCCTGACAAAGATCTGGATTCGTCCTGAAAAGTACCTCACACCAATCTGAAAAGGGGGTCGGTTGAATTGTCACGCTTTGAACCTTTCTCCCGTGGGTAAAGCTCGTACCACCATCCAATTTATCCCCCATCGCGCAGTTTCTTTCATGCTAAAGATGATATTACTGATTGTCGTGGTTGGCACGTGTTCACAACCCCTCTTGCAGAAGACATTTTCATAAGTGAGATGTTATGATACGAAATTGCACAGAGTGCCTTTTTCCCCCACTAACTCAAATTCTTTATAACAAACAGGGCATTCCCAAAAAACCCGCCTGTTGTCCCAAATTTCAAACCCCGTAGTCACCCACAAGGGAAATTTTTTAATACATTTTACTCAATTGCTCATCACGTACCTTTCCCAAAAATCCGCTACGGGTTATTTTTCAATTGAAAATGTTCCTGACATCTGTTTTACGTTATTTTGTCTGTTTTTTTACATTGCTTTTTAGGTTCCCAGAATCCTCATTCTACAAAACAAATTTTAATTATTTTGGTTTATGTGTATGAAATCCAAGGGGTTTTAACGGGGAGTATGCTTCACAGCTTTATATTTATTTACGTGCAATGTTATGTTTTTTATTCTATTTAAGCTGCCACCTCTGGGTAAAAAATTTTAAATTTTTTTTACATCAAAAGTTCCTTCTCCTTAACCCAAATTTTCCCCTCTTTCATTTTTCCTCATCTCCCCTTTCCCCTCCTGACATCACTCCCGCTTCTCTCTGTCATCCATCTTGTGGCAGACTTTTTGATTTCCTTTGTGTGTTTTCAAAGTGTTTTTTACCGCATGGCTACATTTTTTCAAGGTAAATCCATTAAAAACTGTACCTTAAGCAAATCCATTGCATCCTCCTAAGCAACGGCTACACCGGAAATTAAAGTCACGAGTTCACGTCACCATTGCGTATTGGAATCCTTTTCAAACCTCCAGGGACTTTCTTAACGATATCCCGGGCAGAATATAACTCCCACACCATCACATTCTCAGTTGTCAAAGTAGTATCAAATTTGGAAAGGGGACTCTGAGAGGAAGACACATTAAATGGAAACCAATTGGATTTTTTATCTAAAAACAGTTAAACCATTTGGTGTGAATGATACTAGGTCTTTCATGTCATTCATATAATTAAGTTCTTTCCCAGTGGTGTGTTTACTCTATCCTTATTTGTCTCATCTGTTGTATAATTTTTTTATCTCTTTTATCAGTCAATGAATTTACTATTTAGGTCTCTACTTCTAATATTCCCTTGTAATGATCTGACATTTACCTTTATCAGTGAATTATACTATTTGTAGTATCTGCATAATATGGATTAAGGCAATCTCTAGTTACAACACCTACATGAATGTTATTTATTTGGCTATATATGTGATGGTCACATCTTTTTCCCAAATTGATAGAGTATGTATCCATCCACATGGTTGTCCCCTTGTATGTAGTTATGTTGTATATCGTGCTTCACTGCTTCTCCTGTGCACGCGCCTCTGCATTCTCTGTCATCTTGTTCTGTTGGGTTTCCACGCAAGCACAGTTTATTCAATCATGCTCCCTGGATGCATTGTGCATGCGCTGTGTCGGGAGAATGGCGCCGCATGTGCATGTTCGCGTTTGTCTTTTTGCACACGCGCAGTTCATCGGTGGGAACACCGTTCGCTCTTACTCTCACTTCAGCTGTTATCACTGATGGATCATACTACTTATAGGTAAGCGATATTGATCTCAAGTTCTGCCATCCATTCACCTTGAGCAGCATATCTACTAACACTGGATAACATCTTATTATATGGACTTCCCTACTATAGAACGTTGTTTGCACCTATGGATTATCATTTGTAAGGGATGTAAGCTATCACATTTTTTTCTCATAATAAATTTTTATTAAAACATTTTTTCAACATTTAACAACATAAAGTCATAGGAGAACAACAGCAGTTGTATGCAAGGGAAGGTCGGATGGAGAACCAAATATAAAACCAAGATAAGGAAGAACGACCAAGACATAGGCCTTCCCAATTATGACCCTTGCCCAAAACAAATGAGGGCCCGAAAGGTTGAAACAGGTTCAGTAATAAGATGGACACCAAGGTACCTTGGAACTAATGGGCCAATGGCCTTACTGACGCAGATATTAAAAAAAAAAAAAAGAAATAGGAAAAAGGTAGATTAAGCGAAAGGGAGAAGAGGGACGGAAAATAGGAGACAGGGAAAAAGGAAAATAGGGTATACTGCCAGGCAAGGGAGAGGCACAAAAAGAGAAATGTATTCAAATCTCAATAAGAGGTGTAAACTTCAAATGCCAAGGTGCAAACGAAGTAGCTGTTGGCTAGCTGCCCCCCAAAGCCCGAAATTCTGGGCTGGATTGATATATGATCCAAGAGGCCCATGTCCGAGAGACCTTAATAGCATCCTCGTGGGTGTGCGCAATTAGGTCCTCCATTCGGTGGAAAAAGGCGACTTCACTAACCCATTCCGATATTGAAGGAGGATTAGTCTGGCGCCAATGACGTGGGATCACTGTTTTTGCCACTTGAAGGAGATGCCTTGTCAAGGATTTCTTATATTAAGATTGTGAGCAATGCAGCATAAACAAAAGTGTGGCTTCTGGAGAATCAGGGACAGAGACCCCAGTAAATCTTTAATGGCCTGAAGGACCTTTTCCCAAAAGTTCCTCAGGGACTGACAACCCCACCAAATATGGCTCATAGTTCCCACCTCTTGACAACACCTCCAGCATCTGTCAGGAACATTAGGATACCATTTATGCAACAAAACCGGCACCTTGTACCGTCTCGAAAGTACCTTGAAGCATGTTTCTTGAGCCTTGCAGGCTATGACCGCCTTATGAGTAAGGAAAAAGCTCGGCAGTAAATGTTTTCTGAAGCTCCTTTTCCCAGGCTTCACAATAATGGGGAAGCGCTTGAGAGGCTGGCAAGAGAAGCCATCGATACAGCATGGATATTAAGTGTCTCGGTAGCAAAGGAGCGACACAAAGCTCTTCAAAAGAAGTAAGAGACCTATGTATGTCTTTTTTCGAGATGGTAGAGTTAAAAAAGTGCAGGTACTCAAAATGGTATTTAGCAGCGAAAGGGCGCCCCTGTAATAAATCCTTTAACAGGAGTAAGTCCCCGTTCTTATGAACCTGGACTGCCAGGATAGGGTTAAATCTAGAGCCCCCTAAAAAGCAGCCACTTGAGCGACCTGGGGGGAAAGAGGGATTGTCTGAGACAGGGAACAGAGGTCCATTCAGGTCTAACAACGATTCCGAAGGCTTAGATTTTTGAAGTATGGCGAGTGTGTGGGCCGTATAATAGGACAGCGTTGTAGCACCGAACTGTGGGAGGGTTATATCCCAGGGGAGGGAGAGTAAAGCCTGTGGGCAAATTGTCTGTGCAATATAAACCTATATAAACCCATAATTTCTCCCGGGCACTATGAATCAGGTCCAAAAATCTTGCATTGGCAACTGCCAAATAATATAATCGAACATCCGGTAAGCCCACTCCCCCCTCACCCTTAGGACGGGACAACAGCTCCCTGCGTATTCTTGGATGGCGAGAGTGCCAGATAAAGTCCGAGAGATAACGTTGAAGCCGGTCCCAAAAGGAGGAAGGTATGAGAATAGGGATAGTCTGGAATAAGTACAATAGCTTCGGAAGAATGGTCATCTTTATGATATTCATTCTTCCAAACCATGAAAAATCTTTACTATTCCAACCCCCCAGCAGACGACTAATTTGAGTCAGCATGGGTGAAAAATTGGAGGCAAATAAGTGAGAAGGGTCTGCCGGAATTTTGACATCAAGGTACGAAATCTCTTGGTACGAGAGGGACGAGAAGTTCCAGAAGTTTTCATGGAAGCAAGAGGGGTAGAATTTAGAAGTGGGAGAGGTGAGGAGGAGGAGGAGAAGTGGAATTTGTTTAAACTGACATGAGGAGGTGCCCAGAAAGAGACTGGGCTGTGACAGAAATGCCCAAAACAAGGTTAATAATAGAATAGAGGTAAATAAAGGTACAATAAAGTTAGTGGATCAAAGCAATAGTACAGAAATAAAAAGAGTAATATACAGCAAGTCTGCAATAGTAAAGTATTAAAGAGAATATCAGCGAGCAAATATATCACTGTATGCAAGAAATATGGTTGATAAACAGTAGGAAATAGCTAATGTCTATAACAATGCATAACCTAGAATTGCTGTACCACACAAGTAATAAAGACAATGGAAATACAACATAGAAAGTTAATTGATCAACTTTCGAAATGTCCTGAGTAGCATCCATGATGACAGAAAAAAATTGTGCCTGTATAATCTCGATTTCCTCCTGGACTTGATGTGAAAGAATTTGGATAATTTCAGTTTTGAATTTTTGGGCTCAGATATTTTAGTGATCCTTGTTGCATTTTAATAAGTTATTTTAGAACTAGATCATACTGAGTTATAGATTGTATTATTGTGAGAAAATTGCCATTATTAATTTCTGCAAAGTGCTCCCTATAGTCAAGGAATGGAAGATTCGCCATTGCCATGGTTAACCTTACATTTATGACTCTCTGGAGAACTTGCCTCCAAAAGTTCTTTTCCCACTTGATTAGCTTTTCATTATTCTCATCTATAGTGCCCTTCTTCCTCCATTGCTCATATACCATACAGGCTTCAATGTGGGCATTTGAGCACTCGTGAACTTATATTTTTTATGTTAAGCTCTTCCACTTGTTAATTCCTTTTGCCCATGTGGGTACAAAACCCTGCTTTTTATGATCCCCAAACAGCCGGCAAGGTTTACAGTACAAGGAATTGAGCTTTGGGGACTAACAGCTATATGACAGGAACTTTAAGTCCTGTTTGGGTGACTTGCTTATAATATTTTTCTGAAAAACATCTGTCTTTATCACTATCCCTGGGAAAAGGACCAAGGGGTCTGCAAGGGCCTTGGGAGATAATGAATTACTTTACATTTGGATCAGAAATCTTTACTGGATAATTAATAGTTGCACAATTTAAAATATTGCTGATTGATGTACTTACAGATTCACTGGGAGGAGAAATATAAGTTTGCTCATTTGCGAGGGGGGTTAATGTCCTGTGGTAGGTTGATATCGCTATCACCCCCACAATCGCTTCCTTCTTCATCAATTAAATCAGGTTCATCAACAGAAGAGTGGCTGGAGTGGGCACAATCCTCTACTGGGCTGCAGTTACATTCACATTAGGATCAACACTCTCAGAACTTTCCTCTTCTGCAGATGAAACAGTAGTAGTAGTAGTAAAAGTACTAGAGCTTTCACCCACAGTTGAAAAGAAGCTACTAATTTTAGTCATTTTTCACTCCTCAGATTTTCTTCCCTCTTCTTTTTACCTTTCGGTGCATCACTCAGATGCTGATAAGTTGACATAATGTAGAGATTTGTGTGACTGTGTCTGCAAAAGTATAAGTATAAATCCATATCAGTGAGCCAAGGTCGCAGCATAGAGGATGTGAGTTTTAGTGGTCATGGTGGCATCATTCGCTATATCTCTCATGCTTCCCAGGCATCAGTACAGTGGTAGGTGGTTCTGCGGATGATGGGGGTTTTCCCCCGGGACACTCTCTAAATGTTAGCTTTAACTGCCTAGATGTTAAAGAGGTCCTCTAACTACGTCCCTTAAGATTCCACACTTAGTCAACAAGGAGTTTTCTCTTACCATATGTGATCTGGACATCTTCTATTATTCCATAATAGTAGTGTTGAGCCATGCCAGATGTTAATTGAACAACAATGGTCTTAAGGTCTGCGTGGGACTTGTTCTACCTCATGACCCTGAGCAACGCCTATCCTCTGCTGCCCTCGACCAAAGTTCCAATCCCCCCAGATCCCTTACAATAAAGACACCAAGACGTGGATTGGATAAATTGGCTAGAGCAGCCGTCTTATTAACAGACAAATAAATAACAAATAACTGAATGCAAATGAGTATTAATTCCCCAAATACCCATTCGCTCTAACCCAATACCCCAAAAACCTTCCAACACCTTCCGTAACATCCCTGAAGAAACCAACTTGGGGCTGAGGTCCTTGGAGCTAAGATAATCCAACAACCAGAGTCTGGCGAAACAACTCCTCCTTCTCTCCGCAGTTTTACACCCAGCCGTCACTCCCAGCTTCAGGGCACCAAAAGCCACCTCAGGTAGCTAACCATTCCGCAACCCTCTCCCAAAGACGTTGCCCTGTGGAGTCCCAACCTTCGCCAGACCGGTCCATCCAAGAAACTTGGAGCCAAGCTGAGCCTGACTTCCCCACTACTTTCCACCGACTCCAAGGACCCCAACCCGTCACAGCTAGTGACCGTGACACCTCATGAGCGTAATGCACCCCACAGCCCCCAGGTCCTCTCTAGCCCCTCGCGGATGTCCAGCGACCACAAGTCAAGCCCAACGGCATTCAAATGAACACCGTCCCTACGCCAGAACTCCCCATCACCCGGCTCCAGCTCCCCATGCCTCACCATAAACCCCCCATTACTAGACACAAATGATGCCAACGTTCTATTAACTTTAAGCTGCGCTCTGGTAATACCTGCCAGCGCGTCTGCATGCCCCCATGACAAACTAGGCACTATGTCAGACCAGACAGTCACCAACCCAGGATAAAGGGACCACAGCTGCAACAAGTCAAAGCGCATATCCCTTATCAATTCCCTAATGCGGTGCAACCCCAAATCGTTACCCCCATGAAATACTACTACATCAGGATGCCGATCCCATAACACGAATCGCCGAAAATCTGGTAAAACCTGACTCCACAAAAGTCCTTGTTTTCCAATCCACCGCACCACCGCCACTTCTTCCGGAATTCCCAGTTGCCGACCGCTCGCTCGCAGCGACGCCCGCTGCGCACCCCAGTGCACAAATGAGTGGCCAAAAATCTAAACCAATCACTGCCAAGGAAAAGAGAGAAAAAAGGTAACAGCAACACAGGTTGAAGCAAACATATTGCTGACCCCTCTTCATGACATGGCCTGAACCAGATGCGGGCGGATGTACAACTGATAACGATCCGAATCCCATCTGCCTATTCTGCATACCGATTCGGGGTCCAACGCCTACCCCGCTGCCTCCGTTGCCACCCCAATTTGGAGCGAATGCGGCGCAAACTGCACCGGATCCAAACCAAGCTCCCCCACGCAGCATCGAAAAACTGCTGTAAATTGGAACCGGGACAGAAAGCTGCCATCGGAGTGTGCTAGTAAGGGGCCAGGCAACTCACTGCGCCGCCTCCTATAATCATCAAAACAACGAACCAGGCACATAAGGGCACCCCCAACCACCCCTAAACGTAACATCTTCTTCCTGCCCGCCTGATATGTCTTAGACCTACGTATATGCACCGCGAGACCCTCCTGCTTGCGCTGCACATCCTCAGACTGCAACCCCCCAGCCACATCCCTGCTCGGAAATACCAGTTCACCGATACGCAATGCGCCAAAAAAGGCCAAAGAGAAGGCTAGACGAAACAAAATGACCTCAAAATCCGAGGAACAGACCACTGCCAATTTGTCACCCAATAGTTCCAATAGGTTGAACACCACCGGGTGCCGCTTATCTAACCCCCTCATACCTTATCTCAAACCCTTTAGAGCCTGCACCACACCGAAAGCCTCCGTCACATCTGTCAGCCCCCGAGCCTTGAAACCAAATGCCAAAGCTGACACAAAATGTGTCACCTCGTCACCGACCACCCCTCATTGGCCGCATGACCGGTGAAGCTAAACAACGCCGATTCCTTCCCCATCCGTGGACAGTGGACCGACGCCCTCCAACCACCGTTCCCACAGCGCCCAGGAAGCTGAGTAAGAATCCCACGTCCCATTGGCTAATGATGACCTGAATAGCCGGTTTGCGGAATCAAAACCAAGGTCTACAACTCCTCGGGGCACTCCAGTCCCACTGCCGCTGCCTCCGGCGCCAGCACCCTAAAATGCTCCAACTGTAAATGAGACAAAGCGTCAGCCAAGTCGTTCCTCACCCCCGGGACATGTGTCGCCCCCCACCCATTTTGTTTAACCCAGACATCGCAACACCAACCGTCACAACAAAAAAGAACAGGAGAAGAGGGCCCATAAAAGTTAAATTTCCTGGGCCCCCACCCGGTTTTCGCAATTAAAAAGAATCTTCTTTTTTTTAAATGTTTCCCCCCCCAAATTTTTTACGAAAACAATAGGGAAAAAACCCCCAGAATGCCCAAAATTTTAAAGAAACCCGCTTTAAAACCCGGCCCCCGGCCAAGCCCCGCACACCACCCCCCTGACCCTTTCGCCCCCAAAAACCCCACTCCCCCCAGCGTCGTTAAAACCTTGAGTCTGCATTACTATTTCCCTATCCAAAATAAAAGGAAACGACCCTTTTATTGTGCCCAAAAACGAAGCCAACCCCCAAATCCCCCTTTTCCCGCCCTCAACCCCAAGAAAAAAATATAAAGGGCCCGCACACCCCCCCGTCGCCCCCACCAATGCCGCGAAAACCACCCCCAGGCATGATGGGGGAACAAAAAAAAGCTTGCAAACAGGGACTCAAGCCCCGTAGATACGTTTTTCCCGCCAGCCCCCTTCAATTTCCCTTCATACCAACCAGCGTTTTTCCAGCAAGCGAATTCCCAGAGAAGGAATCAATCAAAAAATTTAAGGGAGGTGGTCCCCCCTCGTCTTCCCGGGCAACAAAAAACCCAAAATCCCCCACCCCCCATTGCATTGAGCAAACAGCGCCCCGTATTTGAGCCCGCTGGGCCCAAAGCAAAGGAAGTCTCCAAGTAAGGGAAAGTTGAAAACCCCTAAAAGCCCCGACCCCCATTCCAAAAAAAGAACTGAGTGCTTCAAAATAGAAGCATGAAATAGAACACCCCATTGGTAAACACCTATCTATAAAAAAGTTACCAATAAACCCAACGTGGCACATCCGGGGCATAACCGAAAGGGGATTAAATATCCTTTTGGGCCATGAGGGCCCCCAGCCAAAAACCCCTAACCCAATGAAGCCCCGGGGGAAAAAGAGTATAACCCCAGAACACAATTTTGGGGAATCCTCTTATGATAACCTTTGGAAAAGATAAATGAGAATTAAACCAAAATTGTTGGGGTTTCCCTTTTTCGGGACCCCCTAAAGGGGAAACCACCAATCGGGACCCGGGGGAGCAAAAGGGCCGCCATCCCGCTATTGACCCTCCTCGCCAAAATTTTTGCTACCACTCCAGGTTGTAGCAGCGCCGATCGCAAATTCTTCATCGAAAAAGGGGAAAAAACTGGGCGCGATGGGGTACGAAAACCCCCCCAAAACCCCCTTTTAAAAGATTTCGCTTCCCCGGTTCCTATTTAGGTATGGCTCCATTGCGAGAATGTTCACTGGTGTCACTCCCTTGAGGAGGACCAGTCCGCTTTCCCCTCCCTTTGCGCAAGCACCGGGAAGCGCCATGGGAGGCGCACTGCACACTGAGCAGAAATGCTTGAAGCAGCAACCTGTCCCGAACCTACACTGATTCTCATTAAATTGCCAGCAGATACTGGCCTTGAATATCCCTTGGGACCCAAACCCGAATGACCCGGCGCCCCCCTGCTGCCCAGAGCCCCCGGGTCCGCCCTGAAAGGGCTGGCCATAACGTGTCGATGTCCTTGTGATCCCATTGGATCGATGGCCTTACCGCTTTCCGCTGACGAAATTGTTCTTCCCTGCCCCCCATAGACCCGCTGTGCCTCCCTTATAGAGTCCAAGTAGCAAAATATAGCTGAACATGCTCAGGGGACTTTTCACCGATGACGCGCGCCAGGATGGCAAACGCCTGCATCCAATTTTGAAAGGTCTGCAGTATAAACCGCCACCTCTGCTTTTCCTCCTCCTTCTACTCACATCTCAGTCCCCGTCACTAACCTGAGTTTCTCCAAAGGAAGACGAGAAAAAATTTCGACGTACTCGTCTTGCCAAATTTTTTCCTTCACCTCCTTCTTCAAATGAGCGCCCAACGGGCCCTCAAGGCAGACTTAAACCTCGCCTTTTACCCTGTCATTGAGGTGCACACTATCCACGGCATCCTGTTCGGTTTTCACCGATACGATCATCCCAGCCACCCTGGCTTGCGACCTATCCCCCACTCCCAACTTCCCCTTCCCCATCGGCGAATGAAAAGGACCCGCCGAGGAGGCTACTGCTGGACCCCAGGCTGCTACCAGGGACATTTGACCCACCAACCCGGGTAAACACGGGAATCGCGCAAAAAAATCACGCAAACTACCCGCCAGCTCGTGCCATGCCGGAATCCCACCACCTACCGGAGCTAACCCCGCCTCCGACCCTGCAACGACTGCCCCGACGGTCAAAAGACAAACATGGACGGAGACTCACCAGGTTGCACGGGAGCTGTGATCCCGCCAGCCGCACTGACCGATCCCTGAAGCCTGCCTCCACGTTCCCGATTGACGCTGTCTTCTCCTCGCATCCAAGAATCCGAACGCTGTCGATCCTGGACAAGATGAACCTGTGACCGCATCCTCTCACCGAGTTCCCTCGTTGGAAGGCCCCCCCAAGTGGGTCCCCTAAACGCACATCAGGCACCAGCCCACCAGGAACGGCCATCCACCATCCTTCCGCGCCCCGCCTCGAACACGCGCTGCCTCCGACGCGCACTCTTCCGGCTCTGGACTCTGACTACACTCCCTGGCGGGCCCCTCGACCGGCTCCTCGCTTGGGGCACCCACCGCAGCCCCGGGAATCTCGTTCACTGGAACCACAACAGACTCTACCCCCGGACTGGGATGGCGTCTGCCACGCTCCGCTGGGCCCGCCCACCTAGTTGAATTCCTCCCAGGCCGGACAGCACGCAACCGCCCAGAGGAGCGCGCCATCTGGCCCGGAGGGTTTCTAGAGGGGCTCCGATGGTGTACGCAGGCTCTGGGGGTAGCTTCAGGGCTCAGACGCTCTGGCCCAGAGCCATCACTGGGGGAAACGGAGGCTGCAGCAGCAGCATCACCCCCAGCGCGCCACGTACATGCTCCTCCAGCCAGGTGGGGCCGCGCTCCCCCGCCGCACATAGCAGCTGTGCCAGCAGCTCCTCTACACCCACAAACCCTGCCATGCCATATTAGCCTGTGCGCTCCACACCGCAGCCCAGCGCCTGATCAACGGCAATTCGACAGCTACTTCGCAGGAACAGCGCGCGTCAGCTTCTACTGCTGCTTCCTGCTGATTGCGCATCTGTTCCCGCGCGGTGCGGGGCCTGGCTTTATATGTCGGCCCCTCCCCACGCGCCCGACTCCCCCCCCCTGACCTCACGTGACGGACAGCACGATGGGTCATGTGGGGCTTACCCTTAAGGCTGTGCCCCCAAGTCCGGCCCCATCCTGGATTTCAAGTTTCCAAGAGCCCATCTGTCTGACAAGCTGTGTCCTGGTCATGTTAATTCCTTGTTGTCCTTCTGTAGAAGCTGTATCTGGAAGATGAAGAAGAAGTTGGTTCCTTATACTGGCATGGAACCAACAGACAGTAAGGACTAAGAGACTGGGCTGTGACAGAAATGCCCAATACAAGGTTTACAGTAGAAAAGAGGTAACTATAATGATGCACTGAAATGGTTTAACCAGTACATAACAGTGTTGCTGATCAAGTTATGGTTGATCAAGAAATATGGCTTATACAATAAAGTTAGTGGGTCAGAGCAATAGTACTGGGATAAAAAAAGTAATAGACAGCAAGTCTGCAATAGTAAAGTATTAAAGAGAATATCAGCGAGCAAATATATCACTGTATGCAAGAAATACAGTTGATAAACAGTAGGAAATAGCTAACGTCTATAACAATGCATAACCTAGAATTTCTGTACCACACAAGTAATTAAGACGATGGAAATACAACATAGAAAGTTAATTGATCAACTTTCGAAATGTCCTGAGTTGTATCCATGATGACAGGGTAAAACTGTGCCTGTTTAATCTCGATTTCCTCCTGGACTTGATGTGAAAGAATTTGGATAATTTCATTTTGAATTTTTGGACTCAGATATTTTAGTGATCCTTGTTGCATTTTAATAAGTTATTTTAGAACTAGATCATACTGAGCTATAAATTGTATTATTGAGAGAAAATTGCCATTATTAACTTCTGCAAAGTGCTCTCTATGGGCAAGGAATGAAAGATTGCCATGGTTAACCTTACATTTATGACTCTCTGGAGAACTTGCCTCCAAATGTTCTTTTCCCACCCGATTAGCCTTTCATTATTCTCATCTATAGTGCCCTTCTTCCTCCATTGCTCATATACCATACAGGCTTCAATGTGGGCATTTGAGCTCTCATGAACTTATATTTTTGATGTTAAGCTCTTCCACTTGTTAATTCCTTTTGCCCAGGTGGGTACAAAACCCTGCTTTGTATGATCCCCAAACAGCCGGCAAGGTTTACAGTACAAAGAATTGAGCTTTGGGGAATAACACAGCTATATGACAAGAACTTTAAGTCCTGTTTGGGTGACTTGCTTATAATATTTTTCTAAAAAACATCTGTCTTTATCATTATCCCTGGGAAAAGGACCAAGGGGTCTGCAAGGGCCTTGGGAGATAATGAATTACTTTACATTTGGATCAGAAATCTTTACTGGATAATTAGCAGTTGCACAATTTAAAATATTTCTGATAGATGTACTTACAGATTCACTGGGAGGAGAGATATACATTGGCTCATTTGCAAGGGGGGTTAATGTCCTGTGGTTGGTTGATATCGCTATCACCCAAACAATCGCTTCCTTCTTCATCAATTAAATTAGGTTCATCAACAGAAGAGTGGCTGGAGTGGGCACAATCCTCTACAGGGCTGCAGTTACATTCACATTAGGATCAACACTCTCAGAACTTTCCTCCTCTGCAGATGAAACAGTATTAGTAGTAGTAAAGTACTAGAGCTTCCACCCATAGCCAAAAAGAAGCTACTAATTTTAGGCATTTTTCACTCCTCAGATTTTCTTCCCTCTTCTTTTTATCTTTCTGTGCACCACTCAGATGCTGATAAGTTGACATAATGTAGATTATGTGTGACTGTCTCTCAAAAAGTATAAGTATAAATCCATAATATCAGTGAGCCAAGGTCGCAGCATAGAGGATGTGAGTTGTACTGGTCATGGTGGCATTACTCAAAATATCTCTTATGCTTCCCAGGCATCAGTACAGTGGTAAGGGATTCTGTGAATGATGGAAGTTTCACCCGGGATACTCGATAGATGTTGTTAGCTTTAACTGCGTAGAGGTTGTGGAGTTGTCCATGATTGCATCGCAGAATAAGGCAGGAGACTGGTGGCAGTTGATGCAAACAAGAAACTGTTCTACATTTATTCCAGCAAAATGTAGTAGACAGTAATCCCCTTTTCAGCAGCTTGATTTTTCCTACAAAACTGCACAACCAGCAGTAGAGAGCGGTCCTCTAAATAAGTACCTTAAGATTCCAGACTCCTAGTCAACAAGGAGTTTTCTCTTAGGCCATGTTCACACGGCTTATTCTGGGACTTAATTTGGTCCGTAATTACGCGCCAGAGTGCGCCAATTATGGGCTGAATCCGTCCCAGTAACTACGGTAACGCACAGTTCTCATAGAGAACTATGCATTACGTCTCCTCTCCCTGCTCGGTGAATACGCCGAGGGGGGAGATAATTGCGCCGCTAGCAATGACTGTCTAGGGGCCGGTGAAGTTCCGGCCCCCCCGCTCACTCCCCCTCCGCCCGCCCCGGCCACACGGCGTAATTGCGGGGCGAAATTACGCCTCGCAGTTAAGCCATGTGAACATAGCCTTACTCCTTACCATATATTTGAAAGGCCTCTAAGGTAATGCGCGCTACAAGCGGCAAACGGGTAACTGCATAATTAGAATCGCACGGGCCAAGCCACTTAGGGACGAAAGAGGAGTACCACACATAGCTTCCTCCATCTGTATCCAACTCTTTGACTCTCTGCAATGGAACCAATCCACTAACCTTCAAGCGAAAGCGGCTACATAATAAGTTATAAAAAACGGAAGGGCCAAACCTCCTTTTTCTTTTGACCTGATCAATATATCTCTAGCAAATCTCGGATGTTTATGGGACCATATGAATTTCCTAAGAGTTTTGTTGATTTCCTGGAAGAAAGAGTTTGGAATCCTTATCGGGATAGTTTGAAATAAATATAACAAACGAGGCAGTGTCACGAGTGGGTCCGCAGCTCCCCGCCCGGGCTGCGGGCGCACTCGTGCCGCTGCGGCCCCCCCGGCGTCTGGGAACTGTAGTGCCGCCGCCCGTGTCCCTGCCTGCGCTCGCTCCCGCGTCCCCGCGACTGCCCTGCCAGCCTGTGCGCGCGTCCCCGCGCCTTAGGCGCGCGCGTCGACTCTCTTAGATTTAAAGGGCCAGCGCGCCTATTATTGGGTAAGACCGGGTTCTACTTAGACTCCGCTCCCTGGTACGGCTTACGCCATCGCTTGCGGTAGTCCAGCGGATCCACTACCAGCATCCGTGACAGTAAGATGGGGCAGGATCCCGCCAAGGTGCGTTCCCTGGTTTTGGACCTCCCCGCAATCGTGGCTCGCAGTCGCAAAAAACGGCAACAAGTAGCAGTTGAATCAGTTGTCCGAAATGCTGCAGCAGCAAACCAAAGCTCCCGACTTCCCCCGTGGCGATGCCTCTGCCAGTATCGGGGGTTTCCCAAGTTTCGGTTCCCTCTACCCCCCAAGTTTGAAGGGGCCCTAAAATTTTTGCAGGGGATTTATTCCCGTGCTCTTGCACAGTGAATTAAATGGCGGGTCTTTTCCCTCTGAACGTCCGAAGGTGGCCTTGTGGTTAGTCTATTGTGGAAAGGCTTGGTTGGGCCCCCTTTTGGGGAAGGAATGTTTCCCGGCACTGGGACCTGCTGGTTTCCTTCCGATTTCCGCATGTCTTTGAAGAGCCCACAGGGCATCTCTGCAAAGCCCGCTTAGAATCTTCGCCGGGTTGACCCTGGTTGGCGACTTGGGGTTTCAGTTTACCCTGGCGCGGAGCTGACCTGGAACGACCCCCCCTGTGTGCCACTTTTAAAAAGGGTTGCCCGGCGGGTTTTTAAGGGATGCCCCGGGCGGTAAGACACCCCATTTTCCCTTTAAGTGAATTGTCCCCCGGGCTATCGTTTTGATTTTGCTTCGGAGCGGCAAGGGGAACTTTCCCCAAAACGTGATTTTGCCGGTATCCCGCTCCCCGCCTGGCCCGGTACCCCAAAGCCCTCAGCTTCCACCTTTTTCCCAACCCAGTAAAGGCCATGCAGAGGGGCCGGGGAAACTTTCTGTCCAAACGGGAACTGTCCCCCCGTCAGGAGAGAAATTGTGCTTTTGTCCCACCCCGGGATCCTTTTCGCAATGGCTGCCTGCATCCCCACAGCGGCAGGAAAACCCCCCACCTAGGTCATGTCGGAGGGGGCCCCCTGGGTGTGAACTTTCCTCTCCATGTTTTTAAGGAATAGGGGGCCCTTTTGGGTTTCCGGATCGTTTTTTCGAGTCCCTGCTTTTTTGGATCCCCCTCCCCGGGGGAACTTATCATGCCGTTGGGTTGCCCCCGTATTGTTTTCCCGGGTGACCTCCCGGGAGAAGCCCTTGGTGATATCCCCCGTTTGGGGAGCTCCTTAGTGTGCCCATCCATCCCCAAACCCACTGCCCCTCCAGGGGGGGCCACAAAAGGAGAAGATCCCCTTTTATGCCCTTTCCCCCGGTCGCCCCAGTCCGTTGGGTTTCCGGGGCTGCAGCTCCCCCCCCCAACCCCCAATGGAAAACCAGGGAGGTTCTGCGCTGGGGCCCCATGTCGGGTTTCTGTCTTTTTGGGCCCCCGGCCGGGCGACTCACTCCCCAAAGGAAACCCGGTCTTGCCAGGTCTTCCCGCGAATACCCGGACACGCGGTTCTTTTCGGAGAAGCACCGAATTCTTCCCTCATTGCCCTATACTGTCCTATTGACCCCCTCCTGGGGCCAGTCCCCCCGGGGTTTGGGAACCCGTTGCTAGGCCCGGCCCGGATGTCACCCTTATCGTGAAAACCGCAAAAAGGGCTTTATAGAAGTCCCGTCACCCCCTGGGGCCGGTTTTTCCCTTTGTCAGAAAAAGGAGGTTCTTTCGCCTCTGCTCGACTATCGGGGGCTGAACCCCGTTTCCGGGGAAAAACGGTACCCCCGCCGCTAAACCAAAACTCTTTGATCACCAAGGAGCCAAATCTTTTCCAAATTGGACCTACGCGGGCATACAAATCATCGGATCCATGAGGGCGATGACGGAAAAATGTTTTAATACCCGAGACGGTCACTTCGAATATTTGATCCCTTCGTCTTTGTAATGCTCCCCCGGGGTTTTTTGGAGTTCGTAAACGAGTCTTCGTGACCTTGTATACGTGCGTCTCGTTTTCTGGAGACATCTTGTTTTTTTTCCCGACCCCCAGACCCATCGTCAAGGTGCACCAGGTCCCGCAACGCCTTCGTTGCAACCCGTATGCCAAATTGAGAATCTTTTTCCATCATCCCCCTTTCCCTTCCTCGGTTATATCGTTTTCCGACCAAGGCCTGCAAAAGGGCCCCGCTAAGGTCTTTCTGAATGGCCCGACTGTTGGTCTTTGGGCCCTACAACGATTTTTGGGGTCTTAATTATTATCGGGAGTTAAATTTCCCCATTTTTACGTGGTGGCTCCCAAACGTGGCTCCACCCAAAAAGGATTCCTGGTGTTGGCCACCCGCGGGCCCAAAAGCCCTTTGAGATTTGAAGATGGCTGTTTTCGGGGGTCCCCCCGGGCCCTCTGTGGGTCGCAGGACACCCCAACCCGACGTCTGGGGCAATTCCCCTTCAGCCCTGGGCCCTTTCCCGGCGTCGCTCCTGCTGCCGGCCCGGGTGACCCCCGGGGGATTTAAAGGAAGTGCGCCGGTGATTGGTTTCACCGGGCACGGTCCCCCATTTAAGCCCTGCCTCCCCCACACCTTTGCCCCAATATAGGCCTTTGCCTGGAGGGAAGCGTTCTAAAGGGTTTTTGTTTGTTTTTGTGTACCCTACTTCTGCCCGTCCCTTTACCAAAACCCTTGCAAGCCTGTCCTGACCTTTTGCTTCCCCGACTAAGAGCCCCTTCCCTTTTGTCCACGCAACACCCCGGCTGCCACGCAAGAAAATCACGTCAGGGGTAGGACCTGGTAGTAATCCGCCGCGCAAAATCCATCCCATTTGGGCGGGCTCTGGTGAAAACCCGGACCCACTTAGATTCCGTTCCCTGGGTGGCTTTCGTCATCGCTTGTGGTGGTCCAGAGGATCCACTACCACTCCCGTTTA
>JAODAL010019186.1:0-72770 GCA_025379985.1 Phyllomedusa bahiana
AAAAAATATATTCAAAAAAGGTCTGAGAACCCTGTAGACTGACAATATGCAGTTTCTGGTCATATTAATGGTAGTTTGGAACATTAGACTTTTTTGTATTATAAACTGTGGTATAGTATACATAAATCTAATATTTATACACACATTTTAATTGTATTAATGTATAACCAGAATTCACTACTAGAATGGTAACAGCATAATACTACAGTAAAATAAACCCTTCAGACAATTACGAGATTTTTAAGACCTGATTTTAGTACTAGAGGATTTTTTGGGCAATTTACAATCTATCCGTGACAAATGTACAAAACAGCGCTCTGAGTGAAAAGAGAAAATGACCTTACCCCTCTGCCAGACTCTGCGATTGTTTCTTTCTTTACTTCCTTCTTGTTGTGTTGGTTTTTCCAAGTTCTGTTCGAAGTGCTGTTCAGTTTAGCAACACTGTAACACAGATCTGCTATGAGTCAGGGGCCAAGAATGCTTCGGATTATCCAAATTTACAAGGAATACAATAAAAGCATAAGGGAGTAGGACGTTCCAAAATACGTAACAAGAACAAGTAACGGAATCAAAACAAATCATAAACCAAGAAAAAGAATGTATAAAATAAGGAGGGGGTGTTGTAGATCGATTATATAATTTGTGAAATTGGAAAGCAGGCTGCATACTAGACTGCACTGCGGTTGTTTTAACCCTTTTTATCCATCTTATAAAGGCACTATCTATGGCCTCGTTCACACGGCTTATTGCCGACGTAATTGCGTCGGCAATTACGCTGGCAGCCGTGCAGCGGGGCGGGGGCGAGGCAGGGGGCCGGCATCTCGCCAGCCCCATAGACTGTCATTATCTACGGCGCGTACACGCCGTAAATAATGTGCATGTCACTTTCTCCTCCCGCGGCGGATTCGCTGAGCGGGGAGGAGAGACGGAATCCATAGTTCTCTATGAGAACTGTGGATTACCGTAGTTTCTGGGACTGATTGGAGCCGTACTGCAGCGCGAATACGGCACGCAGTACGACTCCAATCTGCGCCCAAATAAGCCGTGTGAACGAGGGCTAAAGCTCTATCCTCTCAAGATGTAGAGCTTAAAAATGTGTGTATTTCTATTTTGCTTTTTCTTTCACAAATTTAGCAATCATACTATTTAAAATACCATGATATTCTTTGTATGTTGACATTATTGAATGGATCTCTTAAGGTAAGTGACTTGGCTAGCAACGCAGGTGCATCTCCCAAGAGATATGATTGCCCCTTCCCACTCCAAAAAACATATTGAAACTTAAAAGGGTTGTCTCACTACAAGGATTGCTTTTTATATTAAAGATCTTGCAAACAAGTCAATTTGCAATATATGTCCATTAACAGTCTCCTACCTATTCCTAGATATCCCCTCTTGTATGGACTGCTTCAGCTTCTCAGGTCGCTATAGCTACAGACCTGTTTGATCTATCCTGATAGGCTGCCAGCACTGGTTTCTATAGCTACAGACCTGGCTTTTACTGCAGCCTAGTGGAAGACAAGAAACATGCCCCTGAATTCAAAGTGAAACCAAGAAAACAGGACTGAGGTGAGATGAATCGATGTGGTGAGACAACCCCTTTAAAACATAATACAATAGAACTAGATTCACCACCTCATCAGCACATTGTGCTTGGTTTTTACTTTAACATGAAACCTGTAGCTATAGATACATTAGCACTGCCATCAATCATTTGCCCTGTCATACAAACTAATGTATGTATAATAGAATATCTCCAAATAATACAGTAATACACTTGACTGCCAGGACAACTTTGTTTAGCCATGAATTGTCTCTGCAGAGCTTGCTGCCCCCAAAAATTCAGGGACCTTTGGCCTCCAAATGCCAACTTTTGTGCTCAAAAACCCCGTTAAATTTTTCCTCATTCAAAGTGGGGTCCCTAATTTTGGTTTTGTTTCCCTTTAGTGCCCCTTCCCCGGGAATTTATTTCCCCTTTTGTGCAGGGTACAAGACCTCACATGCTTTCTTGGATTGAGACTAAGTTTTAAATTTCCTATTTTGCTATGACCCCTTTGGGTTCCTGCTTCTGCTTTCCCCCAAGCACGCCTTGAATTTTGGGGTTTTGGGGATTTTTCCTCCCGTTTTTTTTTTCCGTAATTTAAAAACCCAACCTTTTGTGTTTCCCAAACTAAGACATTCCCCCAGGCCCCGTTTTCCACTACAAGTGATGCATGCCTCCCAATTTTCAATTTTTTTTGGAAAGGGAAAAGTTTCCCCCCTTTTTTTTCCTTCCCCCCTGTTCTTTATCCCTTTATTGCCCCTTTTTGACAGATATGGGAAACTTGATTTATTAATGTACTTTTTTGTCCCCGAATAGAGCTCTTTGGGGTTTTTTAAATTTAAAAATTTTTTTTCAAAAATGGAAAAAATTTTTTAACAATTTTTCAAGACTTTACCCTAAAATGGGCTCTCTTTGGCAATTTTTGACTATTTTTTTGAAATAAAAAATGAATCATTTAAAGGGGGAAAAATTCAAAAAAAAAATTAACCACCAAAAAATTTTTGGGATAATTTTTCTTTTGGTTGAAAAATTTTAAACCATTTACCCCTTTTTTTTTTTTTTAAAATAACCCAAAATTTTGGCCCACCCAAATTTAGAATCCTGTGCCCAAAATATTTAATGTTTTAAATACTTTTTTCCCCAACTTTTGATATCAAAAAAGAACCCTTTTAGGGGGAAAAAACCCCAAAAGGTGTTTAATTTCCCTGGGAAATTCCCCAAAAAAAAAATTTTTGGGATCAATTTGAATTGGGGGTTTTTAAAAAGTACTTTCTAACAAAGCTAAATTCCCCCTTGTAAAAGCGGGGCCGCAAGGGCCCTTCCCCGGGCTGCGGGGCGCCGGGCCGGGTCCCCGGCCCCCCTCTTTGTGTGGGCCCAGGCGAGTGGCGGCCCCGGTCCCTTTTTCTTTTTCCGGGCCCTGGGCGCGCTGGGCCGGGTGCAAAAAAAACCTTTCCCGACCCCACTCCTTTACTCCCGGCGCGCTCAAACACGGCCGATCGGGAGCCGGCCCCGTTCCCTTTTAAAGGGGCCCCCCGCGGGGCCGCCAGGGTTCCCTTTTTCTTTAAGGGGCCGTGCGCCGGTAATTGGGGTGGTTTTTTCCGGTAATGACCCTATATAAATTTGGTCCCCCCCCGGCTGCCCCCTTTCCCGGGTACTTTAGTGCCTCCTGAGCCCCTTTTGAGAAAGCGCTTTTTCCTTTTTTGCCTCTACCGGTACCAGAAACCCTTTTCGTCCTGTTTCCCGACACGAAAACCCCTGCCCCCTGTCCCGACCTAATTTCCGTCCCTGGGCAAAGCCTCAAAACCCCCGCGAAATTTGTCCCCGCTTGTCCTTGGCTTTCCACCGCAAGCAAGTCCCCCAGATGGGAAACAAACCCGGTTTGTTTTTCCCCCCGCAGGGAAGTTCCAAACCCGCTTTTCGGGGGGGGCTTGGTGGGGAAAAACCCGGGTTCCCAACTTAGATTCCCCTTCCCCGGCGTGGGTTCCCCCCAACCTTTCTTTGGGGGGGTGGGCCCCGCGGATCCCTACCCCCTTTCCGTTACAGAAAAATTCGGCCCGGATCCCGCCAAGGTGGCCTCGCCTTGGTGATTCGGAAACCTTTCCCCAGTTCCCTCGCGCAACAGTCATTTCCAAAAATTTCGCAAGCAGGTCTGCAGTTGGACCGTTGCCCGTTTCCCCGTTTTCCAGCAAACCCCCGGCGAACCAAACCAACCCCTTTCCCTGACTCAAACCCCCATCCCCCCGCCCGGGCCCCAACGGTTTGGGGCCCCAAGGTTTCGGTTACCGCACCGTCCAATTTTGAAGGGGACTCCAAGCAGTGCCCATTTTCATCACCCCGTGCTCGAAAACCCCATTGAAATTTAAAGGGGGACCAAATTCCCCACGGAGCGGGTTTTAAAGGGCTTTCGTGGACCCGCCGCTTTCCCGGGAAAGGGCCCTTTGCATGGGCCCACCTTGGGGGGTTTGGGAAAGACCCCTTTTTTAAAGGGTCTGCAGCCTTCCCCCCAGGGGGTTGCCTGTTTTTGGGAACCGGGGCCCAAGGGGGAGGCCTTTCCCCCAAGGCAGCCCCCCTCACTTTTATGCCAGGGGGGCTCGGGGAAATGGGGGGGGACACCAGTGCAGTTTCCCCACACAGCCTCAATTATCCGGAAACCGGGGCGCCTTTGGGGTTTTTCTACCTTTTTAAAAGGGGGCCCCCTCGGGGTAGGTTAAGGGTTTTGCTTTTGGGCCGCAAGGACCAAACCCGTCCTCTTCTGCGGGGTTTAATTTCAGTTGGCTACCCCATTGGGGTCGGGGGTTTCGCGAGGGGACGGGGTAAGCCCCCCGGGCAGGGGAACCCAGTGGAGCAACCCCCGCCGGTACCTCGCCTGGTCCCGTTTTCCCCGAGACACCCCACGCAACCCCGGGGAAAACCACCCCTATTGATGGCCCATGAGGGGGGCGACCCAAAGGGAATCTCTCAGAGCAAGAACTGGTCTACGGGCGGTCTGGCAAAAACCCGTGCCTCTAATTTTGGGGGAGTTTCCTTTAGGGACTTCCGGGGGAATTTTCCCCCAAAGTCCAAAAAAGTCCCGGGAAAATCCCGGGACCTTGGGTTCTGGGAGGGGCGTCCCGGGTGAAATTTCCCCCTCTACAGCATGATGATGCCTGTTCAATCAGGGGTGATGCTGGTCTCAAAAACCGGACCCTGCCTTTTTGGGGCCCCGGTCGGCCCCCGGGGAAATTTATTCCCGCTTCCTTTGGGGTCGCAAAATTCCGTTTCCGTTTGGGCCTTGGGTTAAAAAAAAAAACCCCCGGTTTTCTCCCCCGGTCCGACCCCGGGAGTGCTAAGCGACCTAAAAAAAAGTTTTTATCACCAAGCCACCGTCTCTTTTTACGTGGGAGTTCCCCGCATAAGGAAGAAATGCCTTTTATGTCCTTCCACGCCCCTCTTCTTCCCCGCTTTTTTCTCGGAAATTCCCCTGGGTTAACGACTTTCCCCTCTCCTTTTTTTCCTAACCCGGACGTGGGGGAAGTCACTCGTGGGGGGCCCCAGTTTTTTGAGCCTTGCCCCGGGGGTTTGGGAAACCCGGCCCCCCCGGTGGTTTTCCGTTCTCGCACGGCCCCCCTGGGAACCCTTTGGCCCGGGCCCCCCGCCCCAATACCGGGGTTCAAATGAGTCCCTTTTTGGGGAAAGAAGCGGGATCCCTTTCCCCCTCTTCGACCTTTTTTCTGCCCGATCGATCTACTGCCCGGGGACCAGTTTCCCCCCCGGGGCGAGTCTATCCCTTTCCGTTCCCCCAACTCAAGCAGGGGCCGAAAAATTTTTTCCGGGAAAAACCCCCAGAAAGGGGGTTTATACGGAAATAGCCCCCCTCCCCCGGGGGGCCCTTTTTTTTCGGGGGGGAAAGAAGGACCGTACCCCTGCGCCCTCATTGGGTTTTTCGGGGGGCTTAAAAAGTCGCGGTTTAAGAATCCCGGGATTTCCCCTGCCCTTGATTCCCCGGCTCTTTGTTTCCCCCCTTTTCCAAATTTGGACTTAAAGGGAGGCCCATAAATTTATCCCCAACCGGGGGAGGGGCATGAGTGGAAGACGGGTTTTTAACACCCCGGGGAGGGACCCCGAAATTTCTTGGGGCCCTTTCCATTTGGCCTTTGCAAGCCCCCGCCGTCTTCCCCGGGAAATTTTTGTGAACGACTCTTCCCGGGATCTCTTTTATTTAAAGTTTTCGTAGTGTACCTGGACGACATCTTGAAAACTCCCTTTTTGGGCTTGGAGAAACCACCGTTTTTCTGTCCCCAGGTTCTTTAGGGCCTCCGGGGCCAACCCCCTTACCCAAAGGGTTGGGAAAAATGGGATCTTTCATCAGACCAGGGCTGCCATTTTTTGGGGTATATTATCTTTACCAAGGGTTGGTTTCAGAAGGACCCAGCAAAACTGCTCCGTCCTGCAATGGCCCCGCCCTGTTGGTCCCTTTGGGGGTATAAACGCTTCCTGGGATTCTGTAATTAAATTTCCGGGAAATTCACCCACACTTCTCCACAAGGGTGGCACCCAATTTTGGGGGCTCAAGAAAAAAGAACGCAAACCCCCAGAAGCGGCCACCCGGAAACCGAGGAAGCAAATTTTCATTTGAAGGTCTGCCCCCCCTCCCCTTCTATCCCGTCACGGCCGGACCCCCCTAACCTTTGCAACTTGAAATTTGGGCGCCTTGTCGGTCGGGGGCGGTTTCGGTTTCACGCAAAAAAGGGGGCCCAAAAGGGGGAACGGGGCCCCTTTCGGTTCTTTTCCAAATTTTCAAAGGGGGAAAGGAAATATCGATCGGAACCGGGAAATTGTTTTGCCCCTCAAATTGTTAGCCCAAAAAGCTAAACCCTGGAAAATGCCCTTTTTTACTGGGGGGGTGCCGGCATCCCATCCCGTAAACTATTTTGACCACAAAAACCTCCAGTACCCCCCAGACGGCCCAGCGCCCCCAATCCCCGCCAAGGAGATGGGGCCCTCTTTTTTTCCCAAAATTTATTTCCTAATCCCCTTTCCCTTGGTGGGGAGGAAAAGTTTAAAGGGGGGTTTCTTTTTCTCGGCTTCTGGGTGTGGCGGAGAGGAAAAAAATCCCCCGGAGCACATAATACCCCCGGAGCGTTTCCCCCTTTTCCTTTCCTCAGCCCCTGTTGACCTCCGGGCAGGGCCGCCCGGGAAGACAAACTGGGCCCGCACTCCCCAGGGCAGATCCTGAAGTGGGGGCCCCTGCTCATTGGTGGTGGACACCCCGGCCCGTAAAAAACCCTCTTTCCTTTATCTCACGGTTTAAATGGTCGGCCGGGGCCCGCTAAGGGCGGTTTTAAAAAATTTTTGAGGCCTGGGAACCCCCCCTTTGCCCGTAACAAAACCCCCCCGTCACAGGGCCCGTCGGGCTTCCCGCTTACCCTGCCCATCCTACTTTTCCCCTGGTCGCATTTGGGATTGGGGGATTTTTTTTAACCGATTTTTCCCCCCATCCCCTTTGGGAAACACCGGGGAAAATTTGGGGAAATTACAGATCTTTTTTCTAAAATGGCTCACTTTTTCCCCCTGACGGGGGCCCGCCCCGGGGTCGCGCCTGGCAACCCCATTTTTTCCCCACATCTTTCGCCTAACGGGGTGGCCTTCGCAGATTGTCTCTGACCGCGGAGTCCAGGGTTTTTCTTTCCAAAAATTCTGGCGGGCCCCCTTTCCCCGCTTTAGGTTAAGCCCCGATTTTTCCTCGGGCTTTCATCCCCATTTTAAAAAGGGCCAAAGTTTGAAAGGGTTTAAACCGGGCCCGGGGAAACCCAATTGCGCCATTTGGGGGCTTGGCGCGTCAAATTGACTGGGCTTATCTACTCCCCGGGCAGGGAATTTTTTCCCACAATTTTCCCAGATTTTGAAAACAGGGGGGGGCCTCCCCTTTCTATATTTGTGTACCGGGCCCGCATCCCCGCCCCCCTCCCCCACGGGCCCCCTTTCCGAAGTCCCGGCTGCAGAAACACTTGGGCCCCGGGCATGAAAAAAATATTTCCCGACCCGCCAGTCTTTGCCCCCGTGCCCTTTGGCACGCATGAAGGGCCCGGGGGATAAAAGAAGGAGTCCCCTCCCCCTTTTTTTTCCCCTGGCGTTTTAAGTTTTGGTGTCTGCCAAAAAATGCAGGCTTAAGATCCCCAACTAAAATTGGGTCCCCCCTAGTAGGTCCCTTTTTTAGGTGTCAGGCGTTAAACCCTTGGGCCCAAAAAAAATTTTCCCGGGTTTCCCCCCCCCATGCGCATCCCAACTCCTTTCATGTGTCCTTTCAAACCCCCGGGTTTCCCTTAACCGTTTTTCTCGTAAGGCTGCCCCCTCCTGCCCCGGGGGCGGGTGCTACAATGTATTCCCCCCGGGGAAGGAGATCCTTTTGGAAAATGAGGGGGGGTCCAGGGGGGAAACGATACCTTTTTATCGAGTGGAAGGGGTTTTGGGGGGAGAGGAAAGGTCATTGGGGGGCCGGGGACAACATTTTGGAAACCCCTTTAAAAAAGTTTGAGGTTTTTTCCGGGGGGAAGAGGGGGAGGCATAGGGGGGGGGGGGGGGGACGGGAACGAGCGGCGCCGCCGAAGGGTCCCCGGGCTCGGGGAACCCCTCGCTTCCCCCCCCCCCTTTGTGTGGGGGCGGGCGGAGTGGGGGCCCCGGTCCGTGGTTTCCCGGGTCCCCCTGGGCGCGCTCGTCCCCCCGGGGGTTAAAAATTACCCGACCCCCCTCCCTTGGGCCCGGCGCGCTCATCACGGCCGTCGGGCCGCTCCTGTTCCCTAAGGGCTTGCGCGCGCCCGTTCCTTTCTTTAAAAAGGGGCCTTTCGCCGGTAAATTGGGTGGGTTTGGGGCATGACCCTATTTTGGCTCCTTCCCCCGGCAGCCCCGCCGGACTTTAGTGCCCCCCTAGCCTTTAGAGAAAGCGCTTGTTCCCCTTTTTTGGCCCCCTCCGGGTACCGACCGTTCCCCTCCGTTTCCTTACACGGGAAACCCCTGCCCCCCTGTCCTGACCCATTGCCTGGGCCCCGACCCAAGCCCCAGCCTCGCGATTTGTACCACGCTTGTCTTGGGGTTTCCCCCGCAAGAAAATCCCGGGCCAAATGGGAAAAGACCTGGTAGTTCTCCGCCGCAGCCCCCAAATCCATTCCCCCTTTTCGGGGGCTCTGGTGGGAAAACCCGGGGTTTCTTAGATTCCCTTCACTGGCGGGGGTTCCACCCTCGCTTTGGGTGGCCCCCGGGTCCCCTACCACTGCCGTTACACCCCTTTTTTACATCATGAGACCAAAAACAACACCTTTTCAAATTTAAACAACAATTTCCTTGACCCCTTGTGAAGGCCTTTAAGAAAAGGGTGTCCCCCTTCCAGCGATTGGCCCAAATGACTTTGAGTATCACAGGGGTCATCAGGAGGCTGCAGCAAAGATGCCCAAAAGATGGAAAAGTCACGAAAGGGAAAGAAGTGGAACTCTTTGTTTTATTACCCCCACCGATTTTTTGCATCAAATTTTAAAAAAATGCCCTGGGGGAAAGGATGATGAAAGTCAAAAAACTTTAAGCAATTTTTTGGGGAGGCAACCAGTTTTCCCACAGTTTTTTGTAACTGTTTACAGCAATGAAAACTGCTTGCTAGACAAAAAGACAAAGGTAATTAACCGGGACAAGACCTGACTGGGTGCATAGCGCTTCCTTGATGGTTTTCCAGCATCTTTTTCGGCCAACATTCTTTATTCCCTCCCTTCATTCATCCCGGAAAAAACACTGGGAATAATGGTCTCTGTCCAAACATAGGTTCTCCCGGGAAAATGCAAGGCAATGATGCCAAATGCCGGTGGTGTGGTCAGGGATCTTTGCACACAGAAAACTCCCGATGGGAAATGATTAAAATGGTTGAATGGTACTTGGGCCCTCACCCCCCCTTAAAAATTTTCCCGGAGGTTGTGTGGGCATTTATCATTCGGGGTTTTGCAGGGCCCTTTTTTACAATGAAAATGTGTGATGTAACCAAAGGACCCCCCCTTTTTGCCTTTTTGTAACTCTTTCAGTCTCTCTGTATCCTGATACAACCTTTCGATGACACTCTGTGGGCACCTAACCAGGGGGGCCCCTCCCCTCTGAGGGGCATCCTGATTGAAGTCTCACAAAGAAAAAGGTATGTTTTACCCAAATTTTAAGGGTTTTTCTTGGTCTCGTGATGTCAAAATGTGAACAGAATGATGGGGAGGACTGTTTAAATCTAAATTCAGATTGATCCCCTAAATGTATAGGGTGATTCAGGGATCAAACACCGGTTGTGACTTTTGCCATGAATCTCTTTGGTTTTGGGTCCCAAATTTTTTTTTAAAAAAAGGACTGAAAAATGAAAATTTTGGGCATTTGAAAGGGGTGGTCTCATTTAGATCATTTAAAAAGATTTTGAAGAAATGTTATGTTCTTCCTGAAATTGCAACCAAAATCCAAACATCCCATTTGAGTAGTGTATTTCTTCCATTGAAAAAATAAAATGCCCCCCCTTTACCATCTAAAAAGTTGGGAAAATATTTTTAAAAAAAGGGGTTCCAGTTTCCTTTAGATCCGCACCTACAAAATGTAAATGCAAACTGCAATCACAAGGCTTAGGGGAAAAGGGGGGGAGAAGCCCACAGCGGCCCCCTTTTTGGGTTGTAAAAAAAACCTTTAATTTTCTTTTGGAAACCCCCCGAGTCTTTAAAAGCAAAAAGGATTTTTTTTGCCAAAAAAAGTTTTTCTCTCCTTCAAACAACAATTTTCGGGGTTTTTTTCCCCTCTTCAAATCAGATAAAGAAATACGGCGGGGTTTTGTGGGACTGCATTTTCAGAAAGGGTTGGGCCTGGTTCCCCAACCCAGATCTCCTTTGGGCTGTAGGCTTAGGGGGTTTAAAACGGTTTTATTTTTCAGGGCAATTAATTTTGGGCCCGGGGGTAAGGTGGGGGGGGGGGGGGAGCCGGGGGGGCCGGGGACCTCGCTGGGACATTTGACTTCATTACCACGGCATTATACGCCGCTGGTAATTCCCCCATGTCACTTCCCCCCTCGATGTATTTGGTCAGGGGAAAAAGAAGGTAATTTCCCTTGTTCTCTATGAGAACGGGGGTTACCCAATGTTTGGACGATTCCCAAACCGTTAAATTTGCGCACTCCCCGGGGGTAATTAGGGCTGAAATACGTCCAATTTTAAGCCGGGGGGGAACATAATTAAAGTGCCCGTACCTTATGATAGAGTTTTTAACCTTGGGGTAACTCCTTGACACCATGTATTCACTGTATCTGATTCTAAAGGGGAGGTTTTACAAAGGGGTTTTTTTTGGAGCCCCTTTTTTTCCCCGTATTTTCACGGGGTACTGGCTTAAAAATTTTGGGGAAATTCAAACCCCCTAATTTTTCGGTAATCCCAAACCCCTCTTTGAGAAAATATGGGTTACGCCTCGTTTTCCCCCCCCACTACAATATTATCGTGTCACTTATTCACGCGTTACACGCCCCCGGGTGTTTTTTGCGCTGATCACACGAGCTCCCGAAACACACCAATTTCTGTGGCCGTATGTATGTGCCGGAAATAAACCCGGGGAACATAACCCAAAAACCCATTGCAGTTGAAGGGAGGATTTTTTCCCAAAAACCCGAATGAAAGGCCAAAAAAACCCCCTACTGGTTTTTTTCCCTGCCCCAAGGTTTTTAAAAATTTAATTTTTTTTGTTTTGTCCCCGCACTGTAAAAATTAAGGGTTTAAAATTTTTTTTTTTTACCCCAGAAACCGTGTTTCTCTTTTCCATGGATTGTGCCCTTTGTCCCCCTAAAAGTTGCTGCCATAACCGTATATTTTCCTGTTCCCGTTATCCCTATGGGGGAAAAACAAAGCAAAATACCCTGAAAATGTATTCAATAAAAAGATGTAAAATAAATAATATGTCCTTAGTAAATGGCAATAAACAAACTGCTGTATTTTACCACTTGTCATCCCCCTACTTCCTGACCGTTTCTAAAAAGTGTACAAAATGGGTGATAAATTCATGAATGCCATATTAACTCTCTAATAGAATTCGAGGGGTATATCTCTGCTTTGTAACATTTTCTGAGTAAATCTTCCTCGGTGTCTGTTGGGGATATAAAATAGATAAATTGCCAATGTGACACAGTTATGTAACACACTGACAACCATGGAAAAAGCACCATATGGGGATGAAATGATGATAGTCTGAATAGTTAGGTCTCTAATGTATGTCACCAATGAATACTTCCTGCAAGACCAGAATTGACCAAGTCATCTGTGTGTAGGACTGTCATTCATTTTGTTATGCCTCCTTACCTTCCTTTATTACTTTCAGAAGGCAAATCCAGTTAGTAGAATGTTATGCAAGTACATGAAAATGTTATTAATAGTGTAACTATTAATTGTATTGCGATACTTACGTGCATATGTTATCCTGTTTTATATCCAGTGTGCTATTATGGAAGATACATCCTTATTCCTAGCTGCTTCCCGAGGACAAATAACAGTACGAGACTGCGCGAATGATCTGCTTCAGCATCATAGTATGAAGATATATGGGATAGCTTAATGGCTCAGGCATCCTGTTATGCAATATCTGCCTCATGCAGCCAAGACAGATGAAGTAACAGGATTCGGGATTATTAAAACACGACTGAGAATTGAGGCCTCCTAGTGTTGTGAAACATGATCATAAAGGGAATGGAGTCAGCATGTGCTAAAACTCACTAAGCATTTCTGTGTTTGTGGTAGAGGTCTTCTAAAAGTATTGCATTCAAATCTGTGATTTTGCCGACTCGTAATCTGTATTTTACAAAACCGGCTGTCTTACATCATGTCATTGATACAATATGTTATAGCTCACCCCAGGGGCAGGATAAGGTACTTTGCTGCCATAGGCAAATGAGGCAAATGAGCCCCCCATCCTACGGGAATTTCAAACATCTGGCCCTGACCTGGCTCACGATCCTTGCAGCTTGGTGGAATGGAAAAAAAAAACACAATTTTTTGGAGATTTTGTTTTTAGAGTGTAAATAACAGCTGGTATCGGCTGTTTATAGAGGTTGCTCAGCTGAAGACCCCCCCTCCATATCTCCTTCCTGACAAACATGAGGTGGTGCCTAAGGCAGTCGCCTAATATCTACTTATTATTAATCAGCCAAGATAACCTATTAAAGGGGTTGTCCTGTTATTTTTTTTTTTACTTTTTTAGGATACTGCTGCCCTTTCAAAATAAAAAATAAACCTTATGCTCCCCTCTCCTCAGATCCAGTGCTGCTCTGTCCTCAGTCTCCGTCACTCTCCTGTTTTCTTCTGGTCTTCTAAAGAGGATGATAACATTGCAGCTGGTGATTGGCTGCAGTGGTTACATGCCATTGCCTTGCATCACCGTTCGGAGTACTTCTAAATGGTGAAGTCCGACAGTGACACGTGATGTCTCATTAGAAAGAAAACTGGAAGAAAATACTGGTGGCGAGTGAAGATGGTCCAGCACTGGATCCAACATGAGAGGAGAGCATAAGTTTTGTAAAAAAAAAAAATAATTATCCAAACCCCAACCTTCACACAAGCCATACACCTTCCTGGTCAGGACTGCTGGTTAGACCCCTTTCAGCGACAAGACTTGGAAAAGGAACATCAATATGCCAGACAGACAGGGGCTAAAGCAGAACTGATGGCAGTTGGATTCTCAAAATATTGTCAGAAGCATTAAGCATACCTTTGTAGCATCCAGAACCATAGTAGCCTATACTATTGGTACTGGGTTAGTGTGATGGGGTTGAATATATTATTGTGGAAAAATTTTAGGCAGGTATCGAAAAAATTCTGCAAAAATGCTGCCAGTCAGATACCTACTATCAGGAAGTCTTCTGATTGGCTCCAAATTTATTCTTCAGCAGGACAACAGCCTCATATTTACTGTCAGTGTTCATAAGAACTATGTTCAGCATAAACAATTATTACATAGAGACCAAAGAATTTGAGCAAGACTACATTCACATATCTGTAGTTGCTTCTCCTAGAAGTTTGGAACGACCTCCCTGTCGAGTTCCTTCATTAATAGTGTACAAATGTACCTAGAAGGATGGTGTTTTAAAGGCAAGATACAGTATCTCACAAAAGTAAATACACCGCCACATTTTTCTAAATATTGAAAATCAAATTCACCATCTTTCCACCGTCCCACTTATCTCCCCACCTGATCTCTCTATCACAGTCAACGGCTCTACACTCTCACCTGTCCTGCAAGGATAATCTTTGACTGCTCTCTGTCCTTCAAATCACACATATGAGCCCTTACCTCTGCCTGCTGCCTCCACCTGAAAAATATCTTGCACATCCGCCCATTCCTCAATTTCGAGACTACTTCATACAACCGTCTGCAAGACTTCTCCCAAGCTTCCCCCATACTCTGGAACTCACTGCCCTAACACATCAGACTCTCCTCCACTGTCCCCAGCTTCAAAAGCAACCTGAAAACCCATCTCTAAAGGATTGCTGTCTAACCTACAGTAACCCTGGTGCCACTGTGTTACCCCACAGACATGTCTGCCCCTCACGTCTCTTTCCTCCTGTCGTACATTGTAAGCCCTTGCGGGCAGGGTCCTCTCTCCCTCTATACCAGTTATAAGTCATTCATCTCCACCATTCTCCTTGTTTGCCATTTGTTATGTATGTACCCCCCCCCTCTAGTGTACAGTACCATGGAATCAATGGCGCTTTAAAATAAATAATAATTTCTGTTCATGGGACAACACTGAAGATATGACACTTTGATACAATGTAAAGTAGTCAGTGAACAGCTTGTTTAACTGTGTTAATTTGTTGTGCCATCAAAATAACACAACACACAGCCATCAATGTCTAAACCACTGGCAGCAAAAGTGAGTACACCCCTAAGTGAAAATGTACAAATTGTGCCCAAAGTGTCAATATGTTGTGTGGCCACCATTATCTTCCAGCACTGGCTTAACTCTCTTGGGCATGGAGTGCACTAGAGCTTTACAGGTTGCAGCCACTGGAATCCTTTTCTACTCCTCCATGATGAGATCATGGAGCTGGTGAATGTTAGAGACCTTGCGCTCCTCCACCTTCTGTTTGAGGATGCCCCACAGATACTTTATAGGGTAATGATCTGGAGACATGCTTGGCCAATCCAGCACCTTATCCCTCATTTCCTTTAGCAAGGCAGTGTAATCTTGGAGGTGTGTTTGGGGTCGTTATCATATTGGAATACTGCCAAGCAGCCTAGATTTCGAAAGGAGAGGATCATGCTCTGCTTCAGTCTGTCAAAGTACATATAGTCATACATGTTTCCCTCAATTAACTGTAGCTCCCTACAGCTGGAAGCACTCATGCAGCCCCAAACCATAACACTCACACAACCATGCTTGACTGTAGGCAAGACACATTTGTCTTTGTACTCCTCACCTGGTTGCAGCCACACACAATAGATACCATCTGAACCAAATAAGTTTATCTTGGTCTCATCAAACCACAGGACATGGTTCCAGTAATCCATGTCCTAAGTCTGCTTGTCTTCAGCAAACTGTTTGCCGACTTTTTTGTGCATCATCTTTAGATGAGGCTTTCTTCTGGGATGACAGCAATGCAGACCAATTTTAAGCAGTGTGTGGCGTTTGATCTGAGCACTGACAGACTCACTCCTCACCCCTTTAATCTATACAGCAATGCTGGTAGCACTCATATGTCTATTTTGAAAAGACAATCTCTGGATATGACGCTGAGTATGGGCACTCAACTTCTTTGGTTAACCATGACGAGGCCTATTCTGAGTGGAACCTGTCTCCTTGCTGCATCTCAGTTTCAGAGTGTTGTCTTCTTATAGCCTAGGCCATCTTTATGTAGAGCAACAAGTCTTTTTTCAGATCCTCAGACACTTCTTTGTCATGAGGTGCCAGGTTATCCAGTGACCAGTATGAGAGAGCATGAGAGCGATAATCCACCACATTTAACACACCTACTCCCCATTTACTCCTGAGACCTTGTAACACTAACGGGGTCCCCTTGCCCCGTGGGGGAAAAAATTAAAAAAAATTGGACACTTTTTGGGCCATTTTAACTTAGGGGTGTAGTAGTTTTTTTTGCCTTTTGGTTTTTAGACATAGATGGCTGTGTGTTGAGGTTATTTTAAGGGGAAACACCAAATTTATACTTTTATATAAAAATGTACAAAAGGCAATTTAACCCTTGGGGATAAAATGTTTTTTCCAGTGTTGCCCGTTTTTAAAAAAGGGATAAAAACCCCTTTTTTACAACAAATTTTTGGGGTGTACTCCCCCCTTTTTGAAATATTTTTATTTTTTTAATTTGATTTAGGAAATTTTTCTTTTTTTATTCACTTTGGGATTTTTGTTATTTGATTTTTTAAAAAGGAGGCCCGATGTTAAAACCCCACCCTTTTTTTGGGTTTCCGGGTGGGTCCGCCCCCTTTAATTGAAATGTCAGTTCTTTTTTTAAAAGGGTTTTAAAAAAAATCGGGAAAGAGGGGAAAAAACAGTACTGTGTGGGGCAATTTATGCAATTTTTCCAAAAAATTAGGGTAACCTTATTTAAAGGGGGAATGCAGTTTTAAATTTTGGGCAATTTAATTTGAGGAAGAAATTTAGCGCTGGTTTCGCAAAGAACCAGTTTTGCCAAAACAGTCTTGTTTTGGTACCCTTTTAAAAGTAATAATAATAAAAATTTAAAAGTGATAATAGTAATTAAATTTTAATTTTATTAAGATATAGGGGGGGGCATGTATGGGGGGCCCTTTTAAACCCGGTATCAGGGGCCAGCCGGTTAAAACATGTTTAAAATCTCCCCCCCCCCGCCACTCCGGGTGTTTTTACATGTGTCGGGAAGGGGCTTTGTAATGGGGGGCCCCAATGTCGGGGGGGGGGGGAAAGGGGGGAAAGGGGGCCAAGGGGGGCCTAGAACCCTTAAATGAAGGCTAAAAATTTTTTTGTAGCTTCGCTATGGCAAAATTTGGGGCAAATTTCAGCTGGAAACAGGGGGATTTTTTTTCCAAAAATTTTTTCCAAAAGTGGTTGTCCGGTTCACGTGCGGCCCCCGCTATGGACCGGGCAGCGTGCCCGTTTTCTCCCGTTTTCCCCGGGGCCCCTGCGCGGCATTCCCCGGGGTCCCTGGGTCCCTTTCCACCTTCTTTGGAATGCCTTCCCCCCCCAAACGCTGCTTCCTCGGGGTTTCCTGGCATCCTGGGCGGGACACGTGTCACTTTCAAACCCCATTTAAGGAGGGCAGGTACCTTGGCCCTGCCCCCCGGAAATACCTGTTAAAACCCCTTGGGCTTTCATAAGGGAAACCCCCTACCTTCATTTTAAACAGTTCGTTGTTGTTTTCAGCACAAGAAACCTTTTTACCCCCCCTTGGTGGGGGCATTGCTGCTGTTCTTTTCTTTGGTTTAACGTCTATCGGTTCCTGTTGGAAACTGCCCCTGCACCCCGCCCGGCCCCTTTCCTGCTGGGACTCTGCCCTGCTGGATATTTCCGGGTACCTAACCCGGACTGGGCATACGTTCACCCGCCTACACCTGAATGAGCTCCAAATTTTTCAGCCCCCAGGGGTCCCCCTTCCAAAGGGCCGGGCCTTTCGGGTACCCCCTTGGGGGGTATTACCCTCTTTTGCTGCGGGGGCCCTGGGTTCCCCCTGTTCCCGGTTTTTTTTCTGGCTGGGGTGGCCAAAAAATCGTTTTCCAAATGGTTTTCCTTGAGCAAATGTCCTAGTGTGTTTGCGCCCGGAAAGGGGCCCGATTTATGGGCCTGTTAAAAGTTTGGCTTTAAATCAGGGCATTCTTGATAATGGTTGGCGCATGGGAAAAGGGGGATTAACCCCAAACCCCCTGTTTTAATGTCGCCCAAAATGGTTTAAAATTTTGGGAAATTTTTTTTACTGCACTTTAAAATGTAAAAAAACATTTGGGTTTCTTTGGGAAGCTTGATCAAAAAAGGTTTTTTTTCCTTCTTTCCTTACCAGAAAGGTTTTTTGTTTTAACCCCCTTTTTAAAGGGCCAGGTTTTTTTTTGGTGGGCATGTTCGTTTTTCCCCCCTCGCCTTCTGAAAGCCATAAATTCTTTATTTTTTCCCCTACTTTGAACTGAGGGCTTTTATTTTGCCGGGACAAGAGTACTTTCTAATTGGTGTTTTTCACTTTTAATATTGGGAAAATTTGGGAAACCCGCAAAAAAATTCCCCGTGGGACCCAAATTTTGAAAAAAAAACATTTTTTTCAGATTTTTTGGGTGTTTTGGCTTTTACGGTGTTCATTTTTATTTTCGGAAAATTTTTAAAGTGTTTTGTATTTTTTTCGGTTGGGTTTCGCAAACCGGGAAAGCCCAAACTTTTAGGGTTTCCTTTTTGTTTTCGGGGGTTTCCGTAAAAAAAATTTCCCCAAAAATTTACTAAATTTTTTTCATTTGCGCCCAAAGGCCCCCCTCCCCTTTTGGGGGCCCAAACCAATAACCTTTTTTTTGTTGACTAAAAACATACGGAAGTCAAATGAGGGGGAATTTTTTTCAAGGGTGAAAAAGTACTTTTTTCGCTAGCAGTTTTTAATGCATGGGGCTTTTTTTATTAAATTTTTTTTCCAAATTTTTTAGTGACGGGAAAATGACCCCAAAAACGGTGGGGGGGGTGGTTTTTGGGAATTTTTTTTTTTTTCGGTAGGGGTTTTAAAATTTGGGATAATTTATATATTTTTTTAGATCCCCGGGCTTTTTTTGGGGCCCGGCGATAAAAAAATAGGGGTAAAATTTTTTTTTTTTTTAATGTTTTTTTTGTAAAATGGGGGGAAAAGGGGGGGGATTTTTAACTTTTAATTTCTTTTTTTTTTTTGTCTTTAAAACTTTTTTTTTTTTTTTTTTACTGTAACATTGAGGCCCCCTGTGGTTACTTGACACTAAAGTGGCGCGATTGTTTAAAACAACCTAATTGCATTGATAGGCCAAAGCCTTTTAGGGGTAACCAAAAATGGCGGTTTCCCCCCCTTCCGTTTTGCGGGACGAAACCCGGGTTAAAATTTTGGCGCCGCGGCCATTTTTTTGCCGCGGGCGCCCCTGATGGTTTAAAAATGAGCCCGGGGGGGCCCCAAACCCCAAAACCCGGCGCTGTTCCCGCCCGGGGGTTAGCGGCGGGTTTTGGGCCCCCTTAAAAACCCGCCCGGGTGTGGGAAGGGGGGGGTCGGGGTGCGATCCCCCTGCCCAAAGGCCCTTTGCGGGGCCCGGGGGCGTTAATGATTTCGCCCAAAGGGCGTTTAAAGGGCTTTAAATTTTTGTTTTCCGTTTTAGTATATTAAAAATACTTTTGTCGCGATTGAAAAATTATCCCTTTAAAATCCCTTTCAAGTTAGTTTTATAAATGACATTAGTGGTTTATGCTCTAAAATTTAAAGTTCAAAACCCCAAAAAAAAAAAATTTTAGTTTCTATCCCAATAAAAAATACAAAATTTTTTTTTTAAATTTTTTCATTAAAACTAACAAAAAAATCAAAGAAAACCATACACAAAAAAAGGGGGACAAAACCAAAAAAAAAAGGGGGGAAAGGGAAAAATAAAAACATGTAACCCCCGTGTTATTTAAACTTTAAAAAGGGGTCAATGTGTGGCAGCGGGGAAAAAATACCAAAAAGGATTAAAACCCACTTTTTTAGCCAGAAAACGGTGTATTACAAAAACCAAGGTTTTTCATTGGTTAAAAAAGCTTAGCAACCACAATTTCCCAAAGCTTTATAAATTTTATAAAGTAATTTTAACATTTAGTGTAAAACTCCTCCAAACCCCAACCCATAGCCTTTTGATGGGCCAAACCCAAAATGTTTTAAAAGGGGGTTGTTTCGGGCTCCCAAAGATTGGGTTTTTAATTTAAAAAAAAACTTTAAAAAAAAAAGCAGCTTTCAAAAGATGTTCATTACAAAATGTCCCCCTGAAATTTTGGTGTTTGCCCTGTTACTTGGGGGGTTTCTTTTAGCTTTTCCAATTTTCTTTTCCGGGGCGACCTGTTTGATCCTTATTCTTAATGGCTGTCCGGGGCTGTTTTATGACTCCCTCAGCCTTGAATTCGGGGCCCGAGCAGGGGGCCCCCCCCACAAGAAAGCTTCTTGGGAGGGGGGGGGGGGAAAGGGCTCTGGGGTCTTTGTCCATGCTTTCCCTTTGGGTTAACCCGGTGGATGTGGGGATGGGTTAACTTCAAAGCCCTCTTTTAATACAAAGAATAGCATGTGACAGGGGAGTGACCCTGGGGTTGGGGTTTTTAATTCACATTTTAAAGTTGGGGGGGCTTTTTGGGGGAAACCCCCGTCAACTTTATTAATTTCCCCGGGTTTAAGATTTGGGTGGGAGGGGAATACTTCATGCTTTCCTGTATTTTGTGAGGGCATCCTGAGGGATTTTTTTAAAAATTCCCCGCTTTCCCCCCCCCGGGTCCCGTTCTGACGGGTATTTTTTGTTGTGGGAGAAAGTGGGACTTGTTGGTTAAGGGACCCCGGGGGGTATAGGAACACTTTGAAAATCCCCCCTTTCCCCTGTATTAGCTACAGTTCATCAAAAGGGGGAACCTTTATTTCACTCAGATCAAACCCCTTACCCGGGAACAGACCTTGGGGGGGGCACACAAAAGGGTTAACCCTTTTTAAACCAAAAAACCCCACCCCCCCCATAGAAGTTATGGGGCTGCCTTGTGCTGATGGGAGGGGGGAAAGGGGGGCGGGAACAGAAGAGAAAGAAAAGGGGAAACACGCCCCTCAATTCAAATAAAAGGCTCAATGGGCAGGCTGGAAAAACTTGTAATGAGGGGCCCAAATCCTTTAAGAAGGGAGAATGGAAACCCCTTGTTGGTTTTGTTGTTATGTTGATTTTGTGTCTGTGTTTTGTCTGAGTGTAATGATGCATACTGTGCTCAAAGCGGTTCTGTTCCCCTCCCCTCATTAAGATGGGGTTAAATGGGTAAAAAAAGAGGCCAAAATTTGGGAAACCTGGCTATATTAACAGGGGGGGGCCAGCCCTGTTGATATATCCCGGGGGGCAAATGCGTTCAGATGGGTTTTCCCCCCGATGCTGGCTTTTGGAAAACAGTGCGACCTTTGGCGCAAAGGGAAATGGGCGCGAAGTCCCCAAAATTGGGGCTTCCCGGACGAATTTTAAAAAGGGCTACATGTCCTTTTCCCTTTTTTGTTGGGCTTCTTTAAATTTTTTGTTTTTTTAAAATTTTAAAAATAGAAGTTTTGGTTTGGGGGTTTAAAAGGGTGTAAAAGGTTATTAAAAATATTTAAAACCCGAACCTTTTTGATAAAACTTCAAAATTTTTATTTCAATGCTGGGGAATGTCCTTTAAAACTTTTGGGGGATTGCTTTTTAAAAAAAAATTTTTTAAAAAAGAAGTCAAATTTCTGGGGTTAAGAGGGGGGACTATATTTAAAACAAATTTATATTACCCCCTATTTGAAAGGGGAGGAGGTTTGATGTGCTTAACCCTTTTCCCGATGTGGGTTTTTTCCCAAAATTTAAAATTTTTTTGCATGTCAAAAAAATGGTACGGGCGTAAAATTTTTAAATCAAAGCCCGGGGTTTAAAAAATCTATAAAAAATTGAGTTTTATCTCATGAAGTACCCCCCCAATGTCAATTTTGGCTTTAAAGTGGCTGTCAAAAAAATTTGTGGGTTTTTCAACTTTGCGGTTACGGATCAGAAACAAGGGGACAGTGCGGATATCTTTGGGTTGGGGGAGAAAATTTCCAGGTATTTTCCCCTTTTTAAGACCATACCCCCCAAAACCCCTTTTTACCCAAAATTTTTATGATTGTAAAAACCCAAAATTTTTGGGAATTTATTGCATCCACTGTGGTATTCGCGGTGGAATTGGGTTTAAACCCGATGTTAGAAAAAAAAAAGAAAGTAAAAAGGATTTATTCAATTTTTTCCCCCTTTAAAGAAAAAAAGGGGTATGGTATTGTCCCAAAGGGCCCGCTCAGGGGCCTTTGGTGGGTGGGGGGTCGCTCCCCGGCCCCCCCGCACGCCGGAGGGGGGTTAGCGCTAAACGGCCCCTAACACCCGGCCCGTTCGCCCCCGGGGGGGGGGTCCGCCCGCTTTTGGCCCCTGTTTTACCCAAACAGACACCGCGCCCAAAAATTTTGGGGCCCGGGTTGAATGGGGAAAGTTCCCAGGTGCCCCCCGCAAGGTCGTTAAAAGGTCCGGCATTCGCGCGCTAGGGTGCGCCGATCCCACGAAACGGGCATGGGGGTTGGGGGGGCCCTTGAAAGGGTCCCTCAAATTTTTCCCTGGCCCGGGTTTCCCCCAAATTTCCGGGGGGGTTTGGGAAGGGAAATGGGGATAATCCTCCATCTTTTGTAACCCCAATTGCATTGGCCCCTTTTCAAGGGATTTTTGGGTGCATTTTAAAAATTCGCGCCTTGTGGTCAAGACCCCTAGGGGGGGAAAAAATGTTACAGTAAAAAAATTAAATAAATAAAGTTTTTTAAAGTACAAAAAAAAAAGGGTTTAAAAAATTCAAAAAACACCCCCCTTTCCTCAAATTTTTAAAAAAAAAAATCATTAAAATAATAAAAAAAATTACACTTTTTTGGTATCGCCGCAAAACCCGAAAAAAATCCGATCTCTTAAAAAAAATAACAATTTTTTCCCCCTACGCTGAAAAACCGTTGAAGAAAAAAAAAATTTCCCAAAAGCCAAAATTGCGTTTTTTGGTTAAATTTTTCGTCACTCAAAAAATGGAATTTAAAAAATGTTTAAAAAATGCATATTCCCAAATTTCTTAAACCCCCTAAAAAGTAAAATTCAGCCCGCAAAAAAAAAGCACCCCCCATGATGTCCGTAGGTGTTATACAATAAAAAATTTTTTATTGGATGCAAAAAAAATGGCGGTGGGGCCAAAATTTTTAAAAATTTGAAATGTTGGAATTTTTTTTCGGGAAAAAAAACATAACGGAAACCCCAAAATGTTTTGGGATTGCCCGGGTGTGTAAAACCCCCGTAGAAAACAGATTTAAAACTTTTAAAATTTTCCGAAGATTTTTAACCCCCGTTTTAAAAGCAAAACACCCCAGAAAATGGGAAAAAAAAAAGGGTTTTTTTTTTTTAAAATTTTTTCCCCCCACTTGGATTTTTTTTGCGGGATTCCCCGTTTATTTTTATAGAATTTAAAGAATTAAAACCATTAGAAAGTACCCTTTTTGTTTCCCCCAAAAAAAAAGCCCCCATGTGTCTAGTGGTTTTGGGAAAAAAAAAATAAGTTATGGTTTCAGAAGGCGGGGATGGGAAAAAGAAGTTTTAAATTCCCCTGTCTCCATTTTGGGCCCGAACGAAAATTGAGCTTTGCACCTTTTCTTTGATTTTACCAAAGTCTTTTTTTAAATTTTTTTGATTTTTTTGTCCTTTTTAATTTTCATTTGGGGGTTTTTACATGTTAAGTGTTTTTAAATTTTTTTTTATTTTAATTTTTTTTAGATGCTTGATATCCCCGATAGTGTTTGGGCTTCCCTTCCCTTTTTTACCTTTGCATGTTGGGAAATTAAACTCCCCTGTCTACTTCCCGGGTTTTTGGACAAAAAGAGGGAAAAGGGGGAATACATTTTTTCTTTTTTTCCCCCCTTTTAATTTTGTATGTTTTCGTTATTTTTTCAGGGGTTTTTTTTTTATGTAAATTTTCCTTGCTTAAAAAACGGGTTTTTTTTTTTTTATTTTGTATTTCACTTTTATCACTCAATGTCATGTATTTGACTCTTCAATATATGTCCCCTTTTTCTTATTCCCCTTCACTTTAAAGCCTTTTTTTGCACCATTATTAACAATTTTTAAAAGGTTTTTTTGACCCTTATTCTTTTTGGGTTTTTCAGTGGTTTAAAATTTGTTTTTATTTTCACATTTTCAGGCAATGTGGCCTGCGGGGGTGATCTGAAAGGTCCTTTTCCCCTTTGTTTCAGGGTTCTATTAATTTCTTTTGCGCATGACCGGAAATGGGGGGGATTCCCGGGGCATTTGGGAGTTGGGGTTTACAGCCGGAAGTGGGGGTGGTCTTTTCCCATTTTCCGGCCGGGGGCCCGGGGTGTATGCCCTTGGAAAACGGTGGCTTTTTCAAGGGTTGGTGTTGGTCCTTAAAAATAAAAAAATTTTATGGGGGCAGAAAATCTGTTGTCCTGAAGAAAACCCATTGGGTTTGGCGGGGAAAAGCGTTTGGGACGGGGGTTAGGGGGCATCTTCCTCCCAAACCCTTCTTTTATGGGAAATTGGGTTGTTTTGATTGTCTTCAGAGGGAAATTTGACTTTTTAAAAGGGGGGGTTTTTCCAAGCGCCTGTTACCCAAATCCTGTCAGCACGGAGCAGGATTTTTCAAATCATGCTGGTCATGAAACTTTCGGGGAGAGAGGGAGGGGGTGGTGAGGAGTGAGGAAAACCAAGGGGCCCCTTTTCAAAACTTAAGTGAAATAATAAAAAGTACAAAGTGGATTTCAATTTTTGCAAGACAAAAGCCTCAGACTGCCTTTTTAACCCCGGGGTTAAAAGCTCATTCATTTTGCCCTTTTCAGATAAGGGAAAGGGGTTTCCCGCAAAACAAGGCCCGTCAACTCCCGGGGGCGTGGGCCCAGGGAAAGCTTTGAGGTAACTAAGGGGGCTTGAGAAAGCGTACTCCAGGTTTTCCCTTTTTTTTACCCCAAATATTTTTAAAAAAAAGTGTTTAAAATTTACCCATTTGGGGGTTCCCCGTAACATTACTGGTGGAAAACCCTTTTAAATCATTTTGGGGGGGCCCTTATAGTGTGTTGGGTGTGGGGTAGTTTACCTATACGTTACATACGTTAAAAGGTTTATAGCTTTGTATTGTGTTTGCTATGCATTTTAACCAATAAAGACTTGTTTACGTTACACCATTTTTTTTCTGGCTAATTATGTAGGTTACAAAATACAATAAGAAAAATCCCCTTTTAAAAACATGCTTTTAATCCCAACCATTAAATAATTGTTAAATATACTAAGATACTTTAGATAAAGTCACACCTTTAAATACTCACCCCCTCCCGGTTTGGGTGTGTACAAATACCCTGGTCGAGTCCAGAGTGGGATCAACACGGTATGTAAAGCTAAAGGATAAATAATAATACCATACTGTCCCCAAAAACTCAGCCTTGAATCTCCCCTTTGCGGGCACCCGTCTTTAAAAAGCGCCCCCGCAAAGAACCCTAAACAAACCCCTCACTTATCCCTGAGCTCAAAAAGGGGGTGGAGGGTTGAAAAAAACAAAAAACTAAACCCAAACCTAGAAGGTTTTCACAAAAGGGGGGTAATTTTTTCCCATTCCCCATAGGTCACAAGGGGCCAGTTCAGGGTTAGGGATAACCAAAACATATGCGGGTCTCGGACGGTGATTTCCTTTTTGTCATATGCCCCAAATTTAAATTTTTAGGTTACCTTTTTGGTATTTTTTTTCGCTGGCACTTTGACATTTTATAGCGATAATGGTAAAAAACTGGGTTCGTTTTTTTTTTTGCTGTGCCCCCTTTTTTGGTTTTTCCCCTTGTTTGTGTATATTTTCTTGATTTTATTTGTTATGATTTATGTAAAATGTTAATAAAGAATTTTTTATTTTTTATTGAGATAGTACTCCATTTTTTTGTTGTTTAATATATTCATGGGAGTATCTCAGGTTAGTGAGAGAGGAGCTTTTGGAGCTATTTGCTTAAGTCTATATAATGTTCAGTATCTAACAAAAATGAGTGCACCCTTAACAATTATTTTAAATATTTTATTATATCTTTCCATGGGACAACAGTGAAGATATGACACTTTGATACAATGTAAAGTAGTGTACAGCTAGTATAACAGTGTACATTTGGTGTGCCCTCAAAATAACAACACCCAGCCATCAATGTCGAAACCACTGGGAACAAAAGTGCGTACAAGTGAAAGTAAACAAATTGTGCCCAAAGTGTCAATATGTTGTGTGATCACCATTATCTTCCAGCACTGCCTTAAAGGGGTTTTGCCACGATCTCATTTTACACCTCCTGCATCCAGCTCTGCAGCTCTGTGTGTTCAGAAGGGGGGCATGTGTGATTTGTTTGAACTGTATATCATGTGACCCAGCAGGATGACATCACCAGGCCTTTCCTCTCTGTAGTCAAAGAAAGGTCTGTTTATGTGTAAAACTGTAAGTAGCTATATTGTAGCTCAGAGGCAAATTTTTTGCCTCCAGGCACAAGGGTCCCCGGTTCACATTCCTGCAGGAAGCAAACCTGTGGATTTTATTTCTCTTTATCAATGCACAGACCTAATAGAGGTTTCTTTTTTTTTTATTTATTTGCACTGTTTGACTAATTACTAAGGAGTACAGGAGTAGAATGACAGCACCTGGGGTTTGAACACTCAGTAGCTGCCTGAGAGGAGAAGTGATGTCTGAGCATGTGTGACCAGGACTGAGAAGCTCTCAGCCCTGGTTGTATACCCCTGGAGACGAGCTGTACACTATAGATCACTAAAGGAGCAGCTAAAACAAAAACAGTCCAGAATTTTTAATAATGATGAAAGGTGAAAATGTTTATTATTTAATTTACAAACTTCCCACATCAATTCTACTTCATGGCAAAACCCGTTTAACTCTCTTGGGCATGGAGTGCACTAGTGCTTCACAGGTTGCAGCCACTGGAATCCTTTTCCACTCCTCCATGATGACATCACGGAGCTTAAGGATGTTAGAGACCTTGCGCTCCTCCACCCTCCATTTGAGGATACCCCACAGATGCACAATAAGGTTTAGGTCTGGAGACATGCTTGGCCAGTCCAGCACCTTTACCCTCATTTCCCTCAGCAAAGCAGTGGTCATCTTGGAAGTGTTTTTGGGGTCATCATGTTGCCCAGTTTCTGAAGGGAGGAGATCAAGCTCTGCTTCACTATGTCACAGTACATGTTGGCATTTATAGTTCCTTCAATGAACTGTAGCTTACCACAGCTGGAAGCACTCGTGTAGCCCTTAACCATGACACGGTTACCATTATGCTTAACTGTAGGCAAAACACATTTGTCTTTGTACTTCTCACCTGGATGGCCCCACACACGCTTGACACCATCTAAACCCAAAAAGTTTATCTTGGCCCGCCCCATTTCTCCCTGATCTGTTTTCTTTCTTGTAGTTCAGAACAGAAAAAGTCACCACTGCAGCTATTGATTGGCCACAGCTGTAACGTCCCTGTAATTAAGTCACTGTCTGGAGCTGTTCACTTCTGAAAAGTGATGTCATTTAGAGGCACGTGAGCGCTGCTGTAGGGAAAATGTGTGGACAAATGGCACCATGGTGAGTAAGAGATTTGGAAAATGCGGAGCACCACATGCTATTGATGAGATAGGGACAGACCGACATGCTACAGTAAAGCAGCTCACCGTCAACATGAACCAGGAGCTACCAGACGTGTGTCTGAAACAAAAGTTCAGCAAACATTACTGCATATGGGGCTCTGAAGCAGACGGATGGTCACTGCACCTCTGCTAATGAAGATGCAGCAGCAGAAAAGGCTATAATTTCCACAGCACTAACCGAATAGAACTTATGCTAATTGGCAAAGGGTTATCTTCTCTGATGAGTCATGTTTTCTGCTTTATCAAACGGGTGGATGTTAACGTATCATGCAAGAAACATCAGAGTACAACATCCTGCAACCATTGCTGGAAGAACAGAAGCTGGTGGATGCCACGTCAGTGTCTGGGGGATGTTTTTGTGGCCCGCTCTGGGCTACATATCCATGTTTAGGGCACTCTCAACCAACTTAGTTACGAATCTATCCTTGCAATCATGTACACCCATACATGCTGATTGCCTTCCCTGGAGCAGATGGGATCTCCCAGCAAGACAATGTGACATGACAGTCATGATTAAGGTCTAGTGTAGTCTGAAATGCGTTGGTACTTGTTTCCTTCCTCTACTCTGTTCATGGTCCGTATGCTTTATATTGAATACAGGCATGTTTACTATTTATTTTTTTTAAATAAATTTTCAAGTTTTATTTTAAGAGTCAGTACTGGCATTTCTTTGGATTTCAACTATAATAAGGAATGCATTGCCTCTGCACCTCCAGTTGAGCTGTATATCCATTTATTCTATTATGTCACGTGGTTAGAAATATCTGACAGTTCAAAGAGCAGGACCAAAACTTCCAAGTACTAGCCTGGGCCCTTGAACCCAGTTGCGTATCTGTGGCACCACCTTGGTTGTCGTGTTCTCTCTGGATCTTCCCCAACACACCCTCCAGCAGCTGTAGGATGCACTGCAGATACCTCAAATTGAAATGCAAGTCTCTATACAACTCTATAAAGGTTATAACAGCTTGATGGTTGCAAGGGGCTGACCACTACCTTCTTATATCCAGTAAACACATTCATACGGGAGAGAAACCCCACTTCAGAGTCCAGAACATGCTTGAACTTGTATGATTGCTTTATTTGTGTATCATCACAAGATCAGTAAATCAGCTCAATGAATACTTCAAAATCTGGACAGAAAAATTAATAGATGTAAGTAAATACGGAAATCCAAACGGCAACATTTTGGGTGAAAGCCATTTATCAGGCATATTATGGGAAAATGGGAAGAAGCAAGACATAGATTGGTGGACCTGCACCTGTGTTCTCTGATTAGGGATGAGCAGTGCAGCTCCAGACACCTATGACAACCTACCAGTATATGATTGAGTCACCCCCAGCCCGTGTAGCTGCTGTCTGTGCAGCACATACTGGTTACCAGGGCTGTAGAGTCGGTAAGCCAAAGCTCCGACACCTCAATTTACCTGACTCCCTCATACACGCCGCATGTTTAAGTGATAAATTTGCTGTAGTAAAATGGTAACATCAGGCTGTTTATCACCTTATGACACAATAATCAGGCTACTTAGGTAGAACAGACACTGACAAGCAAAATGGTAACAATGTTTTGAACTAGGGACTTTCAGGCTCCATGTCTCACCATCCACTACAGCTTTGTACATGAGGCTACCATCATTTTATAGACAACCCTCTACTTTCCACTTTTCGTACTTTTTTGCAAACTCGAGCCAACGCTTCTTAAAACGAGAATGAAGTTGAGGCTTCTACACCTTTTTTGTGGCCATCATTACAGACCTGGTTAATGCGTGTTGCCAGGTGCTTGTATGGACGTATGTGATCTCACTACTACGAAGATGCTGCGGTTTATGTACGAAACTGTACATAAACCGCAGCAGATTTGAAAGTAACACTAGATGTATTGCAGTACATTAGCAACAAACTGACATGTTTCAGGCGGCATCGTCCTTAGTCGTAGACTGGTGTTATTTTCAAGTTTGTACGGTTTCTGTACAGTTTTTAATGGATTACTAATAAAGGCATTTGTTTTATATGGAATTTTCATCTGGATTGGAAGTTAATAATATTCTGACATTTCCTGTTCTTTAGAGAAAACTTTTCAGTAGTCTCCTCATTATCAGCACAGGTAGGATTACACTGAAAGGTGATATCATTGTGTATAGATAACACAGGATCCACCACTCACAAGAGGAGATAGTCACAGTTTACCCTCTCCTGCTCTCTGCACAGTGATTCCCTGGTGACAGAGCATGCCTAAAACACTCTCCTATAGAAGTCAATGGGTCTGCTCCTGTTCACAGGCTCCTATGGGGTCCCGATTGGTTTACATGGAGGTTGAAAGCCTTGTGCAGGCTTCGATAGCCGCCATGTTTTCCATTTTACTACTTTCTGCTTCAGGTAGGAAGTAGTAAAACCGCGATATTTATACATCCTATTGCATGGTTTATACATTCTGTGCCACGCCTCCTGTGTATCCCACCGCCTCTGTATCCTGTGGCCCGCCGCCTGCGTATCCCATGCCCCCTGCCTCCGTATCCCGTGCTGCCTGCATATCCAGCGCCTCGCCGCCTGTGTAACCCGCGAGCCACCGCCTCTGTATCCTGTGCCCCGCCACCTCCGTATCCCGTGCTGCCTGCATATCCAGCGCCTCACCGCCTGTGTAACCCGCGAGCCACCACCTCTGTATCCTGTTCCCCGCCCCCTACGTATCCCGTGCCGCCTGCATATCCAGCGCCTCGCCACCTGGGTAACCCGCGCCCCACCGCCTCTGTATCCTGTGCCCCGCCATCTGTGTATCCCGTGCCCCCTGCCCCTGTATCCCGTGCTGCCTGCATATCCAGCGCCTCGCCGCCTGTGTAACCCGCGCCCCACCGCCTCTGTATCCTGTGCCCCACCACCTGTGTAACCCGTGCCCCCTGCCTCCGTATCCCGTGCTGCCTGCATATCCAGCGCCCCGCCGCCTGTGTATCCCACGCCCCACCGCCTCTGTATCCTGTGCCTCTCCGCCTGCGTATCCCGTGCCTGCGTATCCCGTGCTGCCTGTATAACCAGCGCCTCGACGCCTGTGTAACCCGCGCCCCACCGCCTCTGTATCCTGTACCTCTCCGCCTGCGTATCCCGTGCCTGCGTATCCCGTGCTGCCTGCATATCCAGCGCCTCGCCGCCTGTGTAACCCGCGCCCCACCGCCTCTGTATCCTGTACCTCTCCCCTGTCTATCCGTGCCCTGCCCGTATCCCGTGCTGCCTGTATATACCAGCCCTCGACGCCTGTGTACCACCGCCCACCACCGCCTCTGTATCCTGTGCCCCTGCTCCGTGCCTGCGTATCCCGTGCCTGCGTATCCCGTGCCCTCCGTGCCTGTCGTATCCCGCTCTGCCTTTCCCCGCCTCCCCCTGTGCTAAACCAGCGCCTCGCCGCCTGTGTAACCCGCGCCCCACCGCCTCTGTATCCTGTGCCCCGCCACCTCCGTATCCCGTGCTGCCTGCATATCCAGCGCCTCGCCGCCTGTGTAACACGCGCCCCACCGCCTCTGTATCCCGTGCCCTCTGCCTCTGTATCCCGTGCTGCCTGCATATCCAGCGCCCCGCCGCCTGTGTATCCCACGCCCCACCACCTCTGTATCCTGTGCCCCACCACCTGCGTAACCCGTGCCCCCTGCCTCCATATCCCGTGCTACCTGCATATCCAGCGCCTCGCCGCCTGTGTATCCCACGCCCCGCCTCTGTATCCTGGGCCTCGCCGCCTGCGTATCCCGTGCTGCCTGCATATCCAGCGCCCACCGCCTGTGTATCCCGTGCCCCCTGCATATCTTGCACCCCGCTGCCTGTGTATCCCACGCCCCACCGCTTGCGGATCTCGTGTACCCTGTGCAGGCGGCAGGGCACAAGATATGCAGGCAGCACAGGATACATAGGCGGTGAGGGATAAGCAGGCGGCGGGGGATACACAAGCAGCAAAGGATACGCAGGCGGCGGGGCACAGGATATGCAGGCAGCACAGGATACGTAGGCCGCGGGGCACAGGATATGCAGGCGGCGGGGGATAAGCAGGCGGCGGGGGATACACAAGCAGCAAAGGATACGCAGGCGGTGGGGCACAGGATATGCAGGCAGCACAGGATACGCTGGCCGCGGGGCACAGGTTATGCAGGCAACACAGGATACACCGGCGGCGGGGCACAGGATATGCAGGCAGCACAGGATACGCAGGCGGCAGGGGGGGATACATAGGCGGCGGGAGATATGCAGACGGTGAGGGATATGCAGACAGCACTGTATACGCAGGTGGTACAGGATATGCAGGCGGCACAGGATACGCAGGCGGCGGAGTATACATAGGTGGCGGGGGATACGCAGGCAGCACAGGATACGCACACGGCGGGACACAGGATATGCAGGAGGCACAGGATACGCAGACGGCGGGGCACAGGATAGGCAAACAGCACTCTATACGCAGGTGGCAGAGAATATGCAGGCGGAGCGGGATACGCAGACCGCTCTGTATTCACCGGCGGCGGGGGGTGACGCAGGCGTAGGGGTACAGGATACGCAAGTGGCGGGGCACAGGATACGCAGGAGGCGGGGCACAGGGGTATAACGCAGGTGGGCGGGTGGCCACAGGATACGCAGGTGGCGGGGCACAGGATACGCAGGTGGCGGGGCACAGGATACGCAGGTGGCGGGGCACAGGATACGCAGGCGGCGGGGCACAGGATACGCAGGCGGCGGGGTACAGGATACGCAGGCAGCAGGTGGCGGGGCACAGGATACGCAGTGTGCGGGCACAGGATAACGCGAGGTGGCGTGGGATACGCCAGACAGCAGGATGCGGGGGCACAGGATAACTGCAGTGCGGGGTACAGGATACGCAGGTGGCGGGGCACAGGATACGCAGGCGGCGGGGCACAGGATACGCAGACAGCACTGTATACGCAGGTGGTACAGGATACGCAGGCGGCGGGGGGATACGCAGGCGGCGGGGGGATACGCAGGCGGCGGGGTACAGGATACGCAGGCGGGGGGTACAGGATACGCAGGCGGGGTACAGGATACGCAGGCGGCGGGGCACAGGATACGCAGGCGGCGGGGGGATACGCAGGCGGCGGGGGGATACGCAGGTGGCGGGGGGATACGCAGGCGGCGGGGCACAGGATACGCAGGCGGCGGGGCACAGGATACGCAGGCGGCGGGGCACAGGATACGCAGGTGGCGGGGCACAGGATACGCAGGCGGCGGTGGCACAGATACGGCAGGCGGCGGGGCACAGGATACGCAGGGGGCGGGGCACAGGATACGCAGGCGGCGGGGCACAGAATACGCAGGCGGCGGGGAGGATACGCAGGTGGCGGGGCACAGGATACGCAGGCGCGGGGGGATACGCAGTGCGGGGCACAGGATACGCAGACAGCACTGTATACGCAGACAGCACTGTATACGCAGGTGGCACAGGATACGCAGGCGGCGCGGGATACGCAGACAGCACTGGATACGCAGGGGGCACAGGATACGCAGGCGGCGGGGTACAGGATACGCAGACAGCACTGTATACACAGGCGGCGGGGTATACAGGAGATACGCAGGCGGGGGTGGATACGCATGGTGGCGGGGCACAGAATACGGACAGGCGGCGGGGGATACGCAGGGCGGGGCACAGGATACGCAGCGGCGCGGGGGGATACGCAGGTGGCGGGGCACAGGATACGCAGACAGCACTGTATACGCAGACAGCACTGTCTACGCAGGTGGTACAGGATACGCAGGCGGCGCGGGTCGATACGCAGACAGCACTGTATACACACGCGGCTGGGCACAGGATACGCAGGTGGCGGGGCACAGGATACGCAGGTGGCGGGGCACAGGATACGCAGGTGGCGGGGCACAGGATACGCAGGCGGCGGGGCACAGGATACGCAGGTGGCGGGGCACAGGATACGCAGTAGGCGGGGCACAGGATACGCAGGCGGCGGGGGGCTACTAAGGCGGCGGGGGGATACGCAGGTGGCGGGGCACAGGATACGCAGGCGGCGGGGGGATACGCAGGTGGCGGGGCACAGGATGCGCAGACAGCACTGTATACGCAGGTGGCACAGGATACGCAGGCGGCGCAGGATACGAAGACAGCACTGTATACTCAGGCGGCGGGGTACAGGATACGCAGGCGGCGGGGGGATACGCAGGTGGCGGGGCACAGGATACGGAGGTGGCGGGGCACAGGATACGCAGGTGGCGTGGGATACGCAGACAGCAGGTGGCGGGGCACAGGATACGCAGGCGGCGGGGGATACGCAGGTGGCGGGGCACAGGATACGCAGGCGGCGGGGGGATACGCAGGTGGCGGGGCACAGGATACGCAGGCGGCGGGGGATACGCAGGTGGCGGGGCACAGGATACGCAGACAGCACTGTATACGCAGACAGCACTGTATACGCAGGTGGCACAGGATACGCAGTGCGGCGCGGGATACGCAGGCAGGCGGCGCGGGTTACGCAGGCAGGCGGCGCGGGATACGCAGGCAGCACTGTATACACAGGCGTGCGGGGCACAGGATACGCAGGCGGCGGGGCACAGGATACGCAGGCGGCGGGGTACAGGATACGCAGGTGAATTCCCCAGGGACACGGCTGTGTTCTCACAGCTCTTCTTCCCCCTATAACAGTCTATGTAGTGTGGGCAGCCCCTCTCAGCACAGCACAAAGATTCGCCAGTGATAGAACTGTGGCTGCCCTGTTGCGCACCAGCCGCTGTAGCCACTCCCTGCCCCCAGGTGGCGCTGCACGGCGGAGCGCGGCTCGGCAGGGATCACGTGAGGCGGCGCATTCTTTTCCCGCCGTCTCTTTCTTGTCTGCCGCTTCCTTGGTTGCCGGGGTAACAGGCGTGTTTCCGTAACGCGTCAGCTTGTGAACCTGACTCCTAACATGGCGGGCTGCTGGCTGAGCGGACTGTGAAGGAGGCCGGAGCGCAGGCGGCGGGAGGTGAGTGCATCCGTGCTGTACGGAGGCGCCGTGTGCGCACAGCGGAGGTCACCAGCGGCGGCTGAGGTGAGGCCTGTGCGCTCAGCAGAGCTCCGGCCCCTGCAGTCCTGCTTCTGGCTGATGTCTCTCCCTCCATATCTTCCAGCCGAGGCGGGTGTCAGAGGGATTGTCCGCAGCTCACAGCGTATCCTCGCCTTCCTCCGCTCTCCGGGTGACGCTCCGTCACTGCTGCAGCCGCTTATTGGCCGCAGGGGGTCACATGCCGCTAATATACGTCAACATTCAGAAGTGTACGGCTCGGAGGGGACGGTGCGTCACCAGACCGGGGGAAGGGGAGCGGGCCGCGGAGGTGCAGTGTGGTTCTTTTAGGAGGTGGACTCACTGGCGGTGTATGAGGTCATCGGAGAGGCCTCTGATGACATCACAGCTGTTACTGGTGATGCCAGTGTGTTGGCGCATGACTGCTGCTGTGGGGATCAGAGGTGCACTCGTGTAGAAGACCACACAGCCGGGGTCTGCAGTGAGGAGCTTGCCTGGAGGAAAGCATCGGGACTAAGGAGTAGGTGGCGGGAGCCATGGCCTGGGTTGGTGGGGTGGACACCCCTCTGTGTAGTCACTGCCAGTCCTCAGGGTCTTCTGGTGACGTCCTGGCCATGTCACCACTACAGTTGCTGATTGGCTGCACTGGTCACATGATATTGTCAGGCTGCAGCAGTGATGACCAGGACGCCCATAGAGATTATTATTAGAGAAGATGCGGGTGACTACATGAGAGACTGTCGGGCTTTGTTGTTTTACTTCAGCAGCAGCAATAACTTACATAAAACTAGGTAGACAACCCCTTCAAGAGACCCCCAGGGAGCAAAGGAAGGGGAATGCGGCCGAGCAGTGCTGCTTAAACAACTGCTGGCAGAGGAGGGGGCTTGGCACTGTCTCCTAGACCTGGACTGCGGGGACAATGGCAAAGCGTTACCTCCAGGTTGAGCGAGGGGCAGGGCAACAACTGTGCCCTTATTTCACTGCTCTCCTGACCCCCCCCCCACCCCTAAACCTGGGCAGAAAATACTGCTGGCACATGTAAGAGAGGTGAAGAAACTGTGTCTGCCAAAACTGGCCGTCTGTGCCATTAGGATGGGTGCCCAGAAGTCTCTGTGCAGAACAGAGAATGGGTTGTGCTTGCGCTGTGGTGTCCATTCTGTTCCTACTGATATGTGTACTTGTATGAGATGGAACCCCTCCCCTCTTAAATGTTTTGTCCCATCTTGTACTGTGCGCTCTGAGGCCCTCAGATGCAGTTCCTGGCCTTACAACATGGGAGAAATGTAAGGCCATGTTCACACAATGTACTATGGCGCGTACAGTACACGTCGCAGTACATCATGTGTTTTAGCTCGTGCTAATACGCCCATAGTCGGGGAGGGGGGGGGTAAGCAGCCCGCCGGTCCCATTGACATTCATTACTCGCGACGCGTAATTGACATGTCGCTTATCTCCCTGTGCGTACAATACGATCGGGGAGAGGAGGCGTAATCCAGAGTTCTCCGAGAGCTATGGATTACTGTAATTATGGCGCCCCAGAATAGGCGGTGTGAACTTACCCTCAGTGTGTCTGAATACACAGGGATGGCGCAGAATAGATGAGTTACCCCCTCCCAATAGTAGCTTGGTCCCGGCTACTAGTTCTCCATGGACCTCCCAATGTGAGGGCTGATCTGTATGATGTGAAGCGGTGTCCAGCACCAGACTCGCCCCTGTGGCTGTTTTCAAACCCCCTTCCCTCCCCCTGTGGTTTGCTGTCAGTGACTTGTATGTAGTCTCCCTTCTCTGCAGCATTTCCTTTTGAAAGCAGTTTCTTTTCGCGCTGTAAAACCACACGCCCCAGGATCCTGTGCTCTGTCTGTCATCCTCCCTGGTGCTGGAAGGCAACACTGACTGAGGGCAAACCCGTGTGCTCCCCTATTCTGCCATAGGCAAACTTAAACTCCATCAGCTCTTAATCAATGGGAATGATGGCGCTAGACTGATAAAGTATAGATACAGTTTATTAGGACATTAAAACAGGACTACGCGTTTCTCACTGGATAGCGTTTCATCCATCATGATGGATGGAAACGCTATCCAGCGAGACACGCGTAGTCCTGTTTTAATGTCCTAATAAACTGTATCTATACTTTATCAGTCTAGCGCCATCATTCCCTCTTTTTTTTTTTTTTTCCCTTTTATCACACTATAATTTAGTTGTGATTTTTAATGTATCACTGATCTCTTCCTATCATTAGGCAACGCTCGGAGCCAAGGAAGCGCGGGGGCTGCTGTGACTGACCTTTCTATAAGCTCTGGGAGAGTTGCGCCTCCACCATTGCGCAACAAAATCAGGTTAGTGCGATACTGACCAACGGATATACTTTTATTCCAGACGATCTACACTAGGAGCGCCTTTTTTTCTTCTTTTTGTTTAACGGAACTCTTAATCAATAAACCACTACAATGTAACTTTTATTATGTATACCACTTAACCTCAATGCACACTATTTAAAAACCTGATTTCTAACCTCTCAATAGTCCCTTTCTAATTGTGAAGGAATAACTCCTTTTCTATTATCCAGTCTGGTGGAACACCACCCACTAGCAAGGGAAACCCATATACATACAGTAATTTATTAACGCCAAAGAGTCTTACTTGGACAATCATCCCTAATATCATAGACGTACAACATGTAAGGTTTCTATGAAACCCTCTGCAGCGGATAACACAGTAATGAGAGCCAGAAAATCACAAATTAAAATGTCATGCCTGAACTCCCCAACATGTTTCATCAGCTAAACTGGCTTCATCAGGGGGACAGAGGTCCGGTCACACGTGGTCTAAGCTCATTTCTTTTTATATCATCTTAGATACACACCCTATTCAGGTGTTCACTATTTAACCACCAGAGATTCAACAATACCCATCATCTGTCCCTTTTTACTCTCCTGCATGCATACTGAAGCTATTCACTGCTGCTACTGCGTGCTTATGAACAATTCACCATCTCCATGGCGGGCTTTCGCACTTTTACCATGCTGCACGCACACTGTACCAACGGGCTTTTCTGCCCTATCTGTGATGGACTTCCGTTCAGCTTCTCTCACATTATTGTGAGAGAAGCCGTCTGCGCGGCTCACCTGCAACAAACTAAGCAAGATAGATATTACTTTTTACAGTACACAGCTAACTTAATCCCTTCCCATGAACCTTCTCTCCTCTATGTCTAATATGCTTATTTATGGAGAATACATAATCCATTGTACAGTACACTACTGTCCATATCTGTTCCCATGAACCTCTTCCCCTCTGTATCTAATATGCATATTCATTTTAATAAAGCTCCAAGCCTTATGATTTATCCTGCCCGCCCTCCCACTTTCCCCATTGAAATATTCTTTCTTACAGCTCTCAGCTAGTTGCCTAATTCATTACATTACAATGGGGATATGCAGAGATGCGAGTCAATTCATGCTCCATTGTATTTTGCATAGGTTAGCACAAAATCTACACAGTTGGTAGAAACAATAATTGTATACATAAATAGATGGCACTTTAATCCCAAATGGCGTCTCATCATAGCAACGTAAATATATATACTATATAAGTTGGTTGCTAACAAACTCCTTATGCAAAATAAAAAATATGTCCCAACCAGTCAAATAGAATCTGTGGCCTCACATGATCCATACCCATCATCACTGCAGAACACTGGGAAACCGACGGAAAAGAGGGGGCCTCATGATTAATACTTCTCATCATTGCAAACCACTGGGAAAACGAGGGACAAGGAGGGGACAGAGGAGACAAGGGAAAAGCGTATGTGAACTCTGGTGCTCCTATAGTCATCTATTCAACCGTGCTATATCCACTGACCGTACTTAAAGGAGTTGTCTCATTACAAGCTCTCAGCCTAAGTCAGTGAGCCTGGCAGTTGATTTGAGGGGCGGGCTTCTTGTCTGCCTCTTCCCCCCTCAGCACACAGAAAGCTCTCCTGGTAACTTCTATAGAGGGGGGTTTGCTGCCAGAGTTAACCCTGTGTGTGCCTGCCTAGGTCTGCTGCAGCTCTTGCTGCTCGTCTCCACAGTCAGGAGAGGGCTGATCTATGAGTGTGGAGCATACAAATCTGCACATCTCCAGCAACAAACAGACCCTGTCAGAACAGACACAGGGCAGCTGTGAAGTGTTACTATACTCAGGATGTGTCACTAGTACACCAGAGCATGAACCCTTCACATGCCCCCCCTGATCTGTATAGTATTAGTATGGTTACAGCTCCACAGACACATCATGATTATAGTAACACACAGGGTCACTGCTGTCACATCTATCTGTGTAGAGAGCAGGAGGAAGCAGGGACACACAGGGTTAATCCAGGCAGCAAGGAAACAGAAGCCAGAGTCCTCCCTCCCCTCCCTCCACTTCAGAAGCATTCTGTGCAGGAGGGGCTCTCTGCTCTGACCTGTATTCAGAGGCTGATGAGTCATACAGACCTGACAGCCAGTAAGATTAGAATCAACAGGTCGGCTGCTATAGATTTGAGAAGCTGATGTAGTACTACTAACAGGGCTAACTCAAAATCAGTAGGACATTTGTAATGAACATATATTGCAAAGCTGCTTGTTTTTTAAGGATCTTTTAATTAAAACCCAATCATTGTAGCGAGACAACCCCTTTAATCACATATATCATGTTTCTTCGAAAATTTTATAGGGAATCGGCAGGATTAGATAAATGCTGCAAATGAAAAGCCTTCATTTAGGCCTTTAGGTTTCAATGTATTGAGTCTGTATATCCATCTTGCCTCTTCCTACAGTAAAACCATATCCAGATTGCCCTTTCTTTCCTCTAGCTTTTTCACACAGATGCCCCAGAATTTAAGCACCTCTATTTCACCATTATGTACTTCCAAAATGTCTTGCTAGGGGAGTGTCACCTCTAGTTTTAATAGTACTCAGATGTTTCGAGATCCGACAACGAAACTCCTGTATGGTTTTTCCCACATAGATCTTGGGGCAAGTACACATAGCCTCATAAATCACCCCTCTGGTTTTACAATTGATGAATTGTCTTATCTCAAATCTTCTCTTATCAATGGGATTAACAAAATCTTTAGCTGCTCCCTGTGTGGAGATACTGCTGAGCTTCCTGTTAGCATCCAGCTGATGTAGAGTGATGATGTCAAAAGTATATGGCAGAAGAGCCTTGGGAGAGACGATTGAGGACAAGCCTATCCCCTAGTAGCTCTGAAGAGATGACGCAACCACAGATATCTCATAGTGTCCTTACAGTGAGGTACAATGGCCGGCACGCAGCGCCCCGGTTCTGGGGCCTGCCTCTCTTGTTCCTCTGTGGTCCTGCTCAGGTACTTTACCCCCTGTAATGTCGCTAGTGCTGCACTAATGCACTGCAGGGCAGTGTACTGACCTGCACTAATATCAGCCCCAGCCTCTGCCCACCTCTATACTCGCCTCCTCCGCTCACCTGTGCGGCTGCCGATTGGCTGCAGCGGTCATGTGCCTCTGCTGACACGTGACCATCGCAGCCAATCGGGATGAGAGCAGAGGAGGCCGGGGAGTGGTGCGCCAGGCGCTGCTCCTCCCCTGCAGTATACAGCCCTCTGGGTACAGAATGCTGTGGATGGCGCTTTCCTCATAGCACTTGTCTGTATGTAAAAGCACCTGTACATAATGACGCAGGTAGAAACGCAGTACAGTGTGTACGTGGTGTGGAGACGCTGGCGTGCGCACATGCGGTGTTATGAGCGGGCGCTGCTGTGTGTTGACATGGTGCCCTGGGTGACTGCTGGGCGGGCGGTCGTCATGGCGCCGCCGCTGCTGTGCCCGCCGTTGTCCTGGAGTTTTGCCGCCGGCGGGTGTTGTGTGTGTTGGGCGCCTCTCCGGCAGCCCCGCCCCCATGTGTGGCCCCGCCCAGCTCCCAGTGAGGCGCTCGGTGCACTCCTGTCCAGACGCCCGCGGCCGGGTGAGTGCTGGGGAGCGCGGCTGCGCGAGGTTCATATCCGGGGACTGTTGCTGTGGAGACTGTACACAGTCCGTAGGGCGGTGATCGCATAGGCTGCCTGTGTCTGCAGCGGCGGAGTGAGTGTGTGTGGAAGGAGTGGGGAGCTGGCAGCTCAGTCTGGTCACACATGGTCTCCTGGTGGGACTGAGCTCCACGGTGTGGCGCAGGTAAGTGCAGGGCATTCTGGGTGGATATGGAGCACGACTCTCCTGACCCATCTGCTTTCATCGTGTGCCCGTGAGATCTCGGTTCTGGAGCAGCTCTCCTTACCTGTGTCCTAGAAATCCCTGACCCAGTGTCTGGTGGCTGACAGTCAGTGTGGGCAGGGACACACCCCCGGAGTGGTAACGCCCAGCTGACACATTCAGGAACAGTACAGTGTTATAAGAGAAGCTCCTCCAGGATTGTTCTATCTCAGGGAACACAAGGAACCCCTTGCAATGTAAATTAGTTAAGATAGGAGTAGCTTTTGGTTTAATGAATGTCACCTCGTATGTAGGGGTTATGTATCTGTGCTGGAGAAGTTTGGTATTGAATACATTCCTATTGAATCCATGCATCTGAACTGAAATTGAACATATGGTGGTGCTCACCCTCACTTCATATGTTCTGTATGATGGCCCAGGGAACAGTGTCTCCTGAGTCATGTGCCTGGAAATGCTGGCGTCCATCACAATTCTAAATATTACCGAAGTATAATCCGGCACCATCCATTAAAATCCAAAACGCTTTATTGTAACTTCATAGGTAAAATAGTATACAAGCAGGATGGGGTAAAAAAAAAAAAACCCTGCTATATGGAGCTGCTATAGTCTGAAATGCGTAAGCGTGGGCTCCATATAGCATTTTTTTTTTTTTGCGGCTGACTTGACACTCGCACAGTAATCAGCCACCACTTAAGGGGGACTCAAAAGTAAGAAAAACCTGCCAGCTTTAAGGAAAAGTCCATAAAAAATAGAATGTGAATCCCAGGGACCTCTGCTGTGCAGAGCTGTGGAGTCAGCAAGCCGAAGCTCCGACTCCTCAATTTCCCAAACCTCCGACTCCTGACTCCCTCTTACATGGCGCATGTTTAAGTGATAACTTTACTGTAGTAAAATGGTAACATCAGGCTGTTTATCACCTTAAGATACAATAATCAAGCTATTTAGGTAGAACAGACACTGACACGCAAAAGGGTAACAATGTTTTGATCTTTTGAACACTTGAAGAAAAAGCTGTATTTGTATCCAAGTCCAGTCTGCACCAACACTGGGGATGTGTAGAAGAAACCTGGGATCAGATTTTGGTCAAGATTCAGAGCCCAGAAGGATTCAGGCAGTATTGAAAACCAAAGGTGGATTTCCCAAATACTAACAAAATAATAAATATTAACATTTTGATTTTTAGGAGCAAAACAGTAACAATGCAGTTATAGGAAAGAATCTGCAGAACTAAGCAGATGCTAAATACTTGCAAGTCACATTTATGTATAAGATGTAAGAAGAGTGTATATAAAATTACAGTAGCCTCATGTACAAAGCTGTAGTGGATGGTGAGATACGGAGCCTGAAAGTCACAAGTTCAAACCATTGTTACCCTTTTGCTTGTCAGTGTAAATTATGTTTATTGGATATGACTTTAGGACACAAATAATTGTAATTATGCAAAACGCTGCAGGAACATTTGTGGAGTCTCTGAATTTGTTCTGAGAAATAGTATTGCCTCCATCAGATCCTACATACATGACCTCACATCTGATCTCATTATTTCCAGGCTAGAGAACGGCCTCTCTACAATAATTTGAGTTGAGGGCAAAGTGGTGACCACAGGGGCAACATCTCTAATAATGTCAGGGTATAAAGGAATTGCCTCAGCCACAGTCAGTTCTGATGAATGGTTAAACTCTTCCACTTCTTTGAAAGCAGGTGAAAAATTAGCTGAAATCTGTTTGCCCTGGAAGCAGAATCTTTTCCCCTGGGGCAGGGCTTTGCCTGCTCCATGTCATCAATTACACTCCTCATGTGATGAGGCTGAAGATATGGGAGCAGCAGCACAGGCCGGACCCAATTCCTCTTGCTCTTTGCACTGCATCAAACTAACTGGACCAACTTATTATATATTTTGGGAGTCGGTCCCTTTTATGACGACTTCGACTCCTGCAAAATAGCCTCCGACTCCACAGCCCTGCTGCTGTGTGTCGTCTGTCCATGGTCTTCCGAACACAGATCTAGTGGAATACAATGGTGATGGGGCCCTGCTTTACGTATGGCTCAGTGACGGCTTGGCACAGGCAGGCACAATGACACCTATGCTGGTCCCAGTGTGGAGGCTTGCTCTTTCCTTCATGTGCTGGGGACATGGAGATCTGTAAGGCTGTGTTCACACGGTTTACACTGGGGCGCATTTGGCACCGTACTGCGCTGAAATCTGAGCGAAATGCGCCAGCCATTACGGTAATCCACAGTTCTCATAGAGAACTATGGATTACGCCTCCTCTCCCCACGGTCGTATTGTACAAGTGACATATCAATTACTAGCGGCGAATATGCGACGCTAGTAATGAATGTCTATGGGGCCGGAGGGCTGCCGCCCCCTCCACCTTGCAGGAGTACGTGCCAATTGGCGCAAGCTCCCGAAGTCCCGGTGTAATTGCTCGGTGTTTTTACGCCCCGCAATTATTCCGTGTGAACTTAGCCTAAGGCCTCGTTCACACGGCTTATTTGGACGCGGATTGGAGCCGTACTGCGCGCCGTATTTGCGCTGCAGTACGGCTCCAATCCGTCCCAGTAACTACGGTAATCCACAGTTCTCATAGAGAACTATGGATTCCGTCTCTCCTCCCCGCTCGGCGAATCCGCCGGGCGAGGAGAAAGTGATGTGAATTATTTACGGCGCGTATGCGCCGTAGATAATGACAGTCTTTGGGGCCGGCGAGTTGCCGACCCCCAACCCGCTGCGCGGCTGCCGGCGTAATTGCGGGGCGAAATCCGTCCCCGCAATTACGCCGGCAATAAGCCGTGTGAACCGGGCCTAAAAGTGAAACTGATCCCACCCAAATACAGTGATGGAAAGCTGTCAATCACTGTATGTGGGTGGGGTAAACAGGACTCCCACTTTCTCTTAAGGAGTCCAGTCGGTGGTTTCTCTGCTTTTTTTACTCGGTAATCCTGCTCTATATCATATAATTCTACATGTCACAAAGCTCGGCTTCTCTCCACCATCACATCCTGCTCTCAGGGCAGCAGAAACCACCTGACAGGTTTTATGTAAGGAATCCGAAAACCGTGCCGACTTTATGTTCCAGCGTCCTCTTCTAATACCTGATCAAAAAAATAAAGGGAACACTAAAATAGCACATCCTAGATCTCAATGGATGAAATATTCCAGTTGCAATTCTTCTATATATTGTGGAATGTGTTTAGAACAATAAAACATAAAAATCAAACTGAATATCCCATGGAGTCTGGATTTGGAATGATCCTCAAAATGAAAGTGGAAAATCAAATTTCAGGCTGATCCAACTTCAGTGGAAATGCTTCAAGACAATGAAATGAGGCTCAGTAGTGTGCATGGCCTCAATGTCCTTGTTTGACCTCTATACAAGGCCTGGGCATGATCCTGATGAGATGGCTGATGTTATTCTGAGGGATTTCTTCCCAGACATCAGTCAATTCCTGGACAGTCTGTTGTGCAACGTGGCGTTGGTGGATGGAATGAAATACAGCTCTGGAAAAAATTAAGAGACCACTGCACAGTTTTCTAAACATCAGCATCTCTACATGTCTGACAGCCATTCCAGTGTTAGATGAATTCCAACCACAGTCCACCTCATTCTACTTAATGTGCTTCTGATTAGGTGATCACCTGAACCAAATCTTATTTAATGAAAGGAAAGTATAAAAACACTGCTGTGGTCTCCACAATCCTCTTGCAATAGGACAAGCTGGATGGCAAAACAAGTGCTAGGAATAGGCCAAACGGAATTGGAATGAAAAAATCACGGTTATTCCACCAAATATTGATTTCTGAACTCTTCCTGACTTAAAACATTAGTCTTATTGTTTCTAAAGAAATATGAGCTTGTTTTCTTTGCATTATTTGACAGCACTGCTGCTTCTTTTTTATTATTTTGAAGATTTCCCATTTACTGCAAATAAATATAATTTTTCTTTTTGTTTTGAATTTTGGAGACTTGTTGTCAGTAGTTTTTATAATAAAATAACAATGTACATTTTTATTAAAAATAAATACCATTGAAGAGAAAAATCAGAGAAACTGAAAATTTTGCAGAGCTGTATGATGTCTCAGATGTGCTTGATTTGGATTCAGGTCTGGGGATATGGGCAGGCCAGTCCATAGCATCAATGCCTTCATCATGCAGGACATACTTCAGCCACATGAGGTCTAGCATTGTCATGCATCAGAAGGAACCCATGGCCACTGCACCTGCATATGTTCTCACTATAGGTGTGAGGATCTCGTACTAGTACCTGATAGCAGTCAGGGTACCTCTGCCTAGCACATGGAGGACTGTGGGGCCCTCCAAAGAAATGCCTCCCTACACCCTTACAGACCCAATACTAAACCAGTCATGCTGGAGGATGTTGCAGGCAGCAGAACGTTCTCCATGGCATCTCCAGACTCTGTCACAGGTGCTCAGTATGAACCTGCTCTCATCCGTGAAGAGCACAGGGCGCCAACGTTGGTGTTCTCCGGCAAATGCCAATCCCCCTGCACAGTGTTGGGCTGTAAGCACAACACTGGCTTGTGGATGTCAGGCCCTTATACCACCCTCATGGAGCCTGTTTGTGACAGTTTGAGCAGACACATGGAGATTATTGGCCTGCTGGAGGTCATTTTGCAGGGCTCTGCCACTGCTCCTCGTGTTCCTCCTTTATACAAGGAGGAGGTAGCGTTCCTGCTGCTGGGTTGTTGCGCTCCTTCGGCCCCCTCCATGTCTCCTTGTGTACTGGCCTGTCTCCTGGTGCCTGCTTCATGCTCTGGACACTTTGCTGACAAACACAGCTCACAGTGATGTGCCGTCCTGGATGAGCTGCGCTACCTGAGCAACTTCAGTGAGTTGTAGACACTGCCTCATGTTACCTCTAGGGGTGAGAGCAATGACAGAATAAAGTTACCAAAATAGCCAAAAAGGTTGAGAACTGAGAAATGGTCTGTGATCACCTCCTGCAGAACCACTCCTCTATAGGGGTTGTCTTGCTAATTGCTCTATTTGCACAGCAGCAGGAGACATTGAATCTGATCAGTGTTGATTAATAACTGGGCAGGTAGGTTTCACAGAAGTGTGAGTGACTTGAGTTACATTGTCTTGTTTAAGTGTTCCCTTTATTTTTTGAGCCGTGTATTTGGTGTCTATGGTTTCGGCCGCTGCTTCTTCCTGTTGCTTGTGGTGGATGACACTAGTCTAAAGCCATGGCCGGAATAAATCCTGCCATAATTGTGGGATGGCCTTTTTGCTGCCCTTGCAGTTTTCATGGGATGATGGTTGAATACAGTTGTTATAAGTGTCTTTGTGACAGGTGGAGTTTGCTCCCGATGTATTGGTAATCTGATGGGAGTTTCCAGGGTGTGCCAGGATTCACTTTATTTTTCTTACCATTTGTAATGTTCCTTGTTCCCTTTCCCCCTCAGTTTTGGATTTCATCTTCTAAGCACTTGAAGTTATGGCTACTGGGGGAGGTCCACCTGAAGAAACCATTCTTGATCAAGATCTGCCCAGCTGGAGCCATGAATCACTTGAAGATAGACTGAACAATATGGTAAGTTGTTTTCACGTATGGCAGAGAGATGCAGCGTGTGTGTAAAATGCCGCTTCTCCAACAAAGTGAAGCACTCTGTGCCAAATCTTATTGAATTTGATTGTAATCAATGGCTATTGTCTGTAACGCTGCCCACCTTACCGTGTTAAAAACCAGTGATTAAAACAAAAAACTTTTGGGTCAAAAACTTTGTGGTGGTAAACTGCCCATCCAACTTCTCAGTCGTACCGGAGAGGAGGAGTGCTGGGCCGCTGAGAATTTGAAATCTGACTGCTTTTTTTTTTTGCGCAAAAAACAACGTTGCGGCCGGGACAGCGATGTAAAAATGCTGTTGGTTTTTGGATGGCACTGCTCCTCTTGTTCCTCCTTGTATAAAGGAGGAGGTAGCGGTCCTGCTGCTGGGTTGTTGCGCTCCTTCGGCCCCCTCCATGTCTCCTTCATGCTCTGGACACTTTGCTGACAAACACAGCTCACAAAACCAGGAATGGATCCAGAGCACAGAAGAGGTTCAGGCCTTTACATTGTACTTTGTCTCTGTGGAAGCTCCGCTCCAGTCTTTGGGTTGATGTAACCTTCTAACGGCTAGCGAATTGGTCACAACTGAGTCTTTACTGGTGTTCTAATAAGCTGTATGCAGAGGATATCGAGAAGATCTGCTTCTTTGTCCTTTGTTTCCTTAGAACAGTGTGTAAGCAAGGAGTGACCGGTCTGTATGAAGAACATCAGCACACCTGTGAATCGCTTTGTCTGTTTTTCTGGGCAATGTTTTTCAAGTGTTCAGAGGAATGAAATATTGTGTACGGATGTTGTTCTGCTAATATTTTGCTCACTTCTTAAGATTCTATGGTAATAGAAGTATTAGAAATGGGTTAAAGCTCTCCCTGCCCTAAAGACTCAGGGGATGTCCACCTCAGAATCGTCGACCAATCAGACTGTGAATCGCTTCAAGTTCGTTTTATATTCATTCCTATATAAAACCACCTTATGGTTCATGCAACACAATTTTCACATGCTGCTTGTGCTTTTTGTAAGCATGGAAATACTAGTGACGTCAATTCTTTGAGGAGGATTCCGCGAAGAATCCGTTTTTGAAAATCAATGTTGCATCCTTTCCTGAAATCCACACTTATGCTATGTTCACACGGCTTAAAATGGGCCGTATTTCAGTCCATAATTACGAGCCGTAGTGCGTGAATTAGAGCTGGAATCCGTCCCAGTCATTATGGTAATCCACAGTTCTCATAGAGAACTATGGATTGCGTCTCCTCTCCCTGCTCGGCGAATACGCCGCGGGGGGAGATAAGTGACATGTCATTTTCTAGCGGCGTATACGTGCCGCTAGTAATGATAGTCTATGGGCCGGCGAGGTGCTCCCGCCCTCGTCCACACGGCGTAATTACACCCCGCAATAAGCCATGTGAACATAGCCTTAGAATCGTGGATTTTCCAACGAAGATATTTTCAGCATCTGAATCCATTGTGTAAACATACCCTTAGTTCTGGATCACATCTGTGTCAGAGGTTTGGAACCTCTTACAGGTTCTGTTGGGAATGATGCACAGAATACGCAGTTATTTTTTTCCAATAAAACAACAGACACAACAGTAGAAATCTGACAAAAGCCATTGACTACAATAGGTGTCCACTGTAAAATGGATCCGGTTTCACCTCTGCAGTGGAGGTTCCAAACAAATCTTTTTACAGTGGACACCTGTTGTAGTCAGTGGGGTCTGCCGGGTTTCCACTGTTGTGTCTGTTGTTTTACTGGAAAAAAATAAGCTGCGTGTTTTCTCAGTCCTTCCTGATGGAGCTTGGGATAGAGGTTCCAAACGAAAACTGCTACCCAGATGCGAACTGGACCTGTTACATAAAACAAAGTAACTAGTTGTATGTCAGCTACTATTTTGTAATTCAGCTGGGACTTCGGCAGCTCGCGCCGACTCCCGTGGGGTGGGGGACGGCAGCCCCCCATAGACATTCATTACTAACGGCGCGTATTCGCCGCTAGTAATTGACATGTCGCTTATCTCCCCCCGCGGCGTATTGTGCGAGCGGGGAGAGGAGACGTAATTCTCTATGAGAACTGTGGATTACCGTAATGACTGGGTATCTCGACACGCCGTGTGAACTTACCCGAATTCTAGATAAGGCCAGGGCTACACAGATGCACACGGGGTTTTTGGTGCTGCGCAGTGTTTTTAACTCCCCACTTTCTGTTTTGATCAGGAATGGAGTGGACAAAAGAAAGCCAACAGATCTTCAGAAAAAAACAAGAAGAAGTTTGGAATGGACTGCGAGTCGCGGCTTACAAACGATATCTCTCCCGGCTCCTCCCCTGGAGTTGGTCGTAGGAAGACGAGAACACCACATACCTATCCACATACCAGATATGTGTCTCAGATGTCTGTCCCAGAACAGGCCGAACTGGAGAAGCTGAAGCAGAAAATCAATTTTGGGGATTTGGATCAGGTGCTCTTATTTCTTTGTAGAAAAGCATTCCTGGCTGTTCTTTGTGTTGTAATCTCTGAAAAGATCTGTATGACTATTTTTGTCATCAGCCAATTTTAACTGCGTTCCAATCCCATCTAATTGTTTTTAACCATTGCCTTTTAGAGGAGTATCGGGAGCGATTCCCAAGGAAGAGCAACCGCTGCAAACAACAAGCGCCAGATTTCTGAGAACCGAAAACCTTTCAACTTTCTACCGCTCCAGCTGAACACTAACAAAGAGAAAGCTGCTTCTTCAAGTCCCCCAAAGCGGGAAACCAGCATCTCCTCATTACCCAAGGACTTTTTGGCTTCTCCTCTCTCTAAGGAACTCCTGCAGAATTACCAGGCTTCTTTGGAAGAGGATGGTCGTGGAGAGCCGGCTATTGATGGCAGTCAGGTACTGCGTCATTTACTTGCTCTGAATAGTATAAGTACTGATGCTTGGTCCTATGTGTATCCATGATGGGGAAATTGAATCCTTTCTCTTCCAAGGACATGTTAAATATGTCATGAACTTGTAAACGGTTGTGTTGACCAGAATATAAGGGATTGAGCGCAGTTCTTTTAACTGTCCCTTGGATCAAAACTTTGAGATTTGGGGCGTAGCATTCGTCTGAAGTCAGGAGAACAGGATGAAAGGTTTTAATTACCTACTAAGTGTCTATGTGATGACGGGGGTTGGGTGAGCTGCACTGTGAGTGAGAGAAGAAATAAAAATCTGGCCTGGTTATCTTTTCTTGTACAGCATTCCAGTGCCCCAAGGGAGTAATGCATGTACTTTTAGGGTATGTTCACATGGGCTAATTTCGGCGTGCATTTCGTGTCGTATTTGCGCTCTAATATGAGCAACATGCGTGCCGAAATTACGGTAATCCATGGTTCTCATAGAGAACTATGGATTACGTCTCCTCTCCCCGCGCGTACAATACGATCGTTTTGTACGCGCGGGGAGATAAATGGCATGTTGATTACTTGCGGCGAATATGCGCCACGAGTAATGACTGTCAGTGAGGTCAGCGTGTCAGCGCGACTCCCAAATCACCCGGCGTAATTGCGCCCGTACTGTACGCGCCGCAATTACGCTGTGTGAACATGGCCTTATTGCTATTTTCACCTCCTTTTTTACCAATGAGTATGGAAGTGTTTTTACTCGCACGCAAAGTCTTTAAGATAAGCGTGCACATGGAATTCCCTTGCTTCTCCGTTGCTGTTTTTTGTTTTTTTTTGGTTTGGGGGGGGGGGGGGGGGGGAGTTGTCTTGATTTTGAGCAGAGAAGTGCCGTGCATGAATGCTGCACCTCTTAAACTTGTTATTTGTAGGAGGTGGTGTGTGTCTGGTTTTCTCTTTGGGTCAGAATTGTAGCCACAAACATGAATGTATGTAAGAAACTGATACACCGGATATGAGAGAAAGTTCACATAATAACCCAAAATACCATTAGCATGGTTTAGTTTTTACTCTCTGTAAAATTAACCTGAAAAACCATCTTGAAAATGTTATGGTCACATACACTTTGAGGGCGAGTTCACATGGGGTTGAGATGCTGCGGGTTTTCTGCAGTGTATTTCAGCACTAGCAAAGTGGATGGGATGTTACCAAAACCCATCAACATGCTGTGTACACTTAGGCCTCGTTCACACGGCTTATTCGGACGGATTTGCCGACGGAAAAATCCGTCGGCAAATCCGTCCGAAATAAGTCACAGCCTATTTTCTATTGAAATCAATAGAAAATACGGCTCGTCGTTCACACGACGCAAAATTCCGTTCCGGATTGCCGCCGCGGATTGACGACGGCAATCCGGACGGAAAAACAATTGACATGTCAATTCTGTCCGGCCGGATTCACCACCTACAATGATTGTAGATGGTGAATCCGTCGGGAAATCAGTTACAAATACGTGCCACACTTAGTGGCACTTATTTGCAACTGATTTTCAACTGATTTCAGAACGTATTTACATCGGAAATCCGTTGTAAATACGTTCTGAAATAAGCCGTGTGAACGAGGCCTAAGGCACAGAGCCAACATGGAAACTGACCTGCTACGAGATTGTAAATCATAAAAGCTTATTTTATTTTTGCAAAAATTCCATAATTTTATTGGTAATTTTCCCCATCGACTTTAATAGGGGATATTAGAATATGCAATAAATCCACAACATCAGGTTTTAAGTAATTCGTCTCTTTCTCCTCTCTTACCCCCACCCCCCAACACACACACACCCAAAATGTACAGCAACATTTCTTTCCTGTGGAATTGTAGCCTCTGAATACACATCACTGTTTCAAACATGACCACAAAAAATTGTGTGCACCATATAGTAACAATTACACTTTGATGAATGGCAATTGTGTTGGCGTGGGTTACAGGAGTACTTGTCGTTACTTTTCTTTGCAATACTGGATTACAAGCCATTGGCTCTGGAAGCTGTCCTGTGTACAAAATCTATACAAGACTGTTTTCAGCAGGGCTGTGGAGTAGCCAAAGGTCTGACTGCTCAATTTCCTTGACTGACTCCCACTCCTACAGATGCTTAGTAGTGGGCTAAAAGGCAATCAAAACACTACACACCTTGACTGGTGCTCTCCATAAGGAGAGATGTTCCCCTTCTCTTAGCCACTCATTGCCTTCCACCAGTCAAGCCAATATTGCTCTGCTCTACACTGATGAGGGGCAAAACCTCGAAACGGCGTATGTAGATGAGCAATATTGGCTTGACAATTATTCCTTTTTGCTTCTCAAAGATTCAGTGAATCAGAAGTAAATTGAGGATTTGTTACAACCTATAGAGGGCGCAGTGAGCTTTCCAGCTCCTTTCCCATAATGCCTTGTAATATGCAGATGCTTAGTAGTGGGCTAAAAGGCAATCAAAACACTACACACCTTAACTGGTGCTCTCCATAAGGAGAGATGTTCCCCTTCTCTCTCCCACTCCCTCATACATGGGGAATGTTTAAGAGATAACTTCAATAAAATTGTAACATTGATACAATAATCAAGCTATTTAGGTAGAACATACACTGACAAGCAATATGGTAACAATGTTTTCAACATTTGACTTTCAGGCTCCATATCTTACCATCCACTAGAGATTTGAATGTGAGACTATCATCATTTTATAGACAATCATCTTGGCTATCTTATACATAAATTTGACTTGCAAGCATTTAGCATCTGCTTAGTTCTGCAGATTCTTTCTGTAACTGCATTGTTACTGTTTTGCTCCTAAAAATCAAAATGTTAATTTATTTTGTTAGTATTTGGGAAATCCACCTTTGGCTTTCAGTACTGTCTGAATCCTTCTGGGCTCTGGATCAGATTCAAGTATATCTTGACCAAAATCTGATCCCAGGTCTCTTCTACACATTCCCAATGTTGGTGCAGACTGGACTTGGATACAAATACAGCTTTTTCTTCAACTCTACCCAGAAGTGTTCGGTTTGGTGTGGGGACCATGGAGACCAATGCAACAACTGTACTTCATTGTCATTGAACCACTCCACCTTTAACCTTGACGTATATGTTGGGTTGTTGTCCTGGTGGAACACTGTCGTCTTTCTCCATACACATAGTACTCGTGTGTATGAAGTAACTCATGTTGCAGGGCACTCACATAGCTCAGCATTGATCCTGGTCAAGTATCCAAGTATTTTTGGCTGTGAACCATCCCCATATCCTCAGGCTTCCTCCACTGAACCTGACAGTTCGTCCAGCTTCTAGACCCATTTGCCCCCATCAGATCCCGGTCTATTTACTTTCATCTCATCGCTCCAAATCACCTGTTTCCAGTCTCCCATTTTTCATACTTTTTTGCAAACTTGAGCCAACTCTTATGACAAGACTGAAGTCGCGGCTTCTTCACCTTTTTTCGGGCCATCATTCCAGATCTATGTAATGCGCATCACATGGTGCTTGCATGGACGTCTGTGATCTCACTCTTATAAAGCATATGAGCCACCTCCACTGCCGTGTTTGTCGCGTTAGAACCGATAGACCCTGTGATGAGCCGACTTGTTCACTCTGATATTTTGCCTGGACCTCTTGGCTTTTGAATGGATGGACTTCATTTCGTATTCTTCCAGCTGTCATGGCCTCACATGATGCAGTTTGGCAATTTTCTTGGCCTAGAAATGCTATCGATGAGCTGGATGATGCCGTTTCTCTTTTCTTGGGAAATCTTCGTGGCTGCTTTTTGGTTCGAACCAGTGACCTTTTGCTTGTGAATCAGCTTAATAACACATTGAGCTATTAGGGAATGTGAGGACAGGTTGTAATTTGTAGTATACATGAAGAAAGATTGTCCCACCACCAGGAGCAAAACCGTTACAATGCAGTTACATAACAAAAATCTGCATAACTATACTAAATAGTTGCAGGTTAAAGTTGTGTGAGATAGCCAAGATGAGGGTCTATAAAATGATGGGAATCTCGCGTTCAAAGCTGTAGTGGATGGAGAGATATGGACCCTGAAAGTCACAAGTTCAAAACATTGTTACCCTTTTGCTTGTCAGTGTAAAATATATTTATTGAATATACAACTTTAGAACACAAAGCAGTTTTTCAATATAAATGTCCTTAATACCATTTGTGGAGTCTATGAATTTGTTCTGAGAAATACCATCGCCTCCATCAGATCCTCTTTCATAGATGACCTCACATCTGATCTCATTATTTACAGGCTACAGAACGGCCTCTCTACACTAACTTAGGTTGGTGGTAAAGTGGTGACCACAGGGGCAACATCTCTAACAATGTCAGGGTATAAAGGAATTGCCTCAGCCACAGTCAGTTCTGATGAACGGTTGTATTCTTCTACTTTGAAAACAAGTGAAATATTTTGCTGAAGTCTTTTCAATCTGTTTGCTATGGGAGCGGAATCTTTTTCCTCTGTGGCAACGCTTTGCCTGCTCCCTGCCATCCAAATACTTTTCAAACTTAAACTCCTTATCTGATGAGGCTGGAGATATGGGAGCTGTAGCACTGGCAAGACCCATTTCCTCTTGCTCTTGGCACTACATTGAACTAACTGGACCAGTTTATTATATATTTTGGGAGTCAGTCCATTTTATAACGACTCCACCAAAATGGGCACGGACTCCACAGCCCTGGTTTTAGGAACATGTGGAAGATCCCTACAAATTGACAAATAGTCAGGACAAGATTATCTGCTGCTCAACCTTTATCCTTTGTCTAGATTATCTTCCTTTAAAAGAACAGGTCGTGACGGAAGCTTGTACAGCAGCTGTAATAACAAGCCTTGATAGAACTCAATGGAAAAAACCATTTGAATGTTGTAACTAGTGTGATATTAAAGGTAGACCTAGAAAACGGTGAGCACATCTTCCCTTACTGTTAACCTTGATACCTCTCTTGCTAGATGATGATGCTTCCTGTGATGACAGAATGCTGCTGCTTTACGACCTTGGTTATTGAGTTGTAGTTATTGAACGTAGAACTCTGCATTGTGACTTAACACAACTATATAACATGTGCGCTGCTTTTAGTTTTTTTTTTTATTAGGATGTAATTATACAGCTTTAAACAAAATGTCACTGTGGTGGGTGCAGGTCGGTCACTACTATCTCTTAATGTTACACAGATGGAAAGAACGTCATTGGGTTCATATTGAAAACCATAAGAGCCAGATGAAGCAGCGCCATGCCTGGCATGTACCACATCTTTCCTTCTTTGACAATAGTTGTATTGGTTTCTATTATTAAGGCATCTATAACATAGATTTTGTCTGGAAGTTTTGCAACCTCATCTTCAATCCCTTCCCGTTGTACAGGCTGTTGCTGTGTTTTTTTTGTTTTTTTTTTTCCTCCCAGTCGATATTTGTTTCCTACCCTATAAATGTATTTCTCTGTCTACACAGCTGTATAATGGCTTTCCTGGTCCAGATGCACTTTTTAGTAGTACTATTTGCTGTACCAAAAGAAATGCAATTGTGTAATTTTTGGGGCTCATTTTAGGATATATACTGTGCCGTATAAGTGACCAGTTTTCTTTATCGTGCAGGTCGGTAAGATTCCAGCAATACAAAATAAATGCGACTTTTTGATCACATTAAAATTTATGGAGGGAGGGCAAGGCAGCAAAAAGTCCTTAACTGGGCATTTGTTTAGTATAAGTGTTTTCTTTTGATAAAGCTTTTATTTATGTTGTGATTCCAATCATGGTTAACGGTTGAATTTTATTTTTTGGGTTATTTGTAAAATTGTGAAGGTGGGTGTCCTCCTCCTTTTTTTTTTTTTAAATCTATATACACCTTTTATAGATAAAATACTTATGTTTTAGTTTTCATAGGGTACAAGACCATTAGGGAGTACCATCGCTTGTACACAGCAGTATTGCAGAATAGGATTGTGCTAGGGCTTTCCTCCTACACCCCACCTTAGGCAGGTTGTAAGCTTGCAGGCCTAGAGGCCTTCTTTATATCCCCGGCTGCTATGACAACCAGTCGGCACCCCATGATGGTGTCAATGTGGGGAGGGGGGCACAATGAATTGAAGCATCCCTTGCTGGAGTGGTATTTACCGCAGCATCAAAACTGACAAATATCTAAAGTTGGAGTCGTTTCTGATCCTGGCCACTGGTGACGAGTGTCAGCTGTAATGAACTATAAATCTACTTATCCGTTTCCGCTCTGAATCATGTTAGGTTCTGGCAGTTATGCATGGCTGGCGTTTTTTCTACTATATAGTAGGGGGATACCGGTGATGGTACGAACAAAAGCAGGTGTATACGGTCTCAGTTGATGGCAGTGAAGGATCACCAGACAAGCGTTCTTTCCTCCGTCCCCACTAGTGGGGATTTTCGTGGGGGGAGAGGAGAGGGGGTCACTCGACCATTACTTTAACAGCATATTCTTTAAAGGTCTTATGACAAATTACCAGCAAGATTCTCGGTCTCCATGATTTCATGAATGAATCTAGAGGTCACTGCGATGCTAAAGTGGTGACACAAATCCAGGTTTTCGGTCATAGTATTCAGTAGAGAGGGGGCTGTTTTCGGAAAGGATTCCTTCCCTGTGATGCTTGAGGTGTCGTTATGTGTGGAGCAGAAGGGCTGCTGGTGCACATAGTAGACATTTTTTCCATTCATTTATTCAGTGACTTCTTTTTGCCTCCACCTTATTTGTTAGTCACAGCCATGATGGCAGCAGACTCCTTGCTAGTTGTAATTCATTCTTTTTCTGTAGGTTGTGAGTAGACTTGTACAGATTCGCAGCTCAATCACCAAGGCCAGTTCCCTGAAGGATGACCTTGTTAAGAAAAACCAGAGGTCTGTGAAAATTGAGCGCTTATCAAACTTAATTGAACATCTAAAAGACCAGGAAAACTCTTACCTAAAATGTCTTCAAAAACTGCTTGTAAGTGTGACTTCCACTGAATGTCTTGAATGAAGAAGTGTTGTGTCAGATGTGTTAGTCATTCGAGCTGCTCCTTGATCTATACTAAAATAATATTTCAGGTTAGTGGCATTGAGGAGGATGCACGGACTATAGATTCAGCAGTGGGATCGGGATCTGTAGCTGAGAGCACATCACTAAACATTGATGTGCAGTCTGAAGCTTCAGATACCACGGTAAGACCTTTTCTGAATATTTAGTTTTGGTATGGATCATATGATTTGAAGTGAATGTGCACCTATGAACATCTGAATAGGTCTATAGGTAGGCTATTGATATTAATATATGGTTATACCAGATAGTGCTTATTGCATGCTGTTCATACCCTGAACACAGCAAGTGTTATGAGAGCTCTTAAAGGGGTTGCTCTACAGGAAAAAAAATGAAGCTGAAAGGTTTGTCCAATTTTTCTCTCACCTTTTGTATCATGAAATTCCAATATTTTCAACCCCAGTGATTTGTTTTAAAGCATGAATAATTCCAGAGCGCTAAAATTTTGAGGGGGATTGCATAATACATAGATCCGAACAAAGTATGGTGGCGACACTATATGACTAACAACTGGTACAGAGGGGTAGAGAACCAAGCCCATACAGTCTACAAAGGAGAAGGAAAAAGGCAGAAGGGGAGGGGTGATACTACTTCACTCCAAGAAGCTCAAACTTCTGGTAATGTAGTTTGCCACCTGCATTACTAAACTACATTACCCAGAATTCCCTTTCTAGTTTTATCCTCTGTCCTCTCATGGCTTTGCTACCCATTGCCATGCCCTCTTGACCCAGTAGCTATATAGGAGTATACTCCCAAGAAAACCTAGGACAGCGTATCCATAAAAGGTTTCTCATTTAATTAGTATCAAAATTTAAGACAACATGTAAGGCAAAGTAGCATAACATTAGATACTTTAGATAAACACTTTCGGTTTTTGTTTCTCCAAGCCTGGAGTAGTCCATATAACATTTCAGGGTTCAGACTTGAGACGCTCTTTTCTTAGCAGCTTGCACGGCGTTGTGAATCACGCTGTGATGACGGCTGGTCTGAGGTGTGTGCACTACTGCTCTGCGACGTTTCCGGAAACGGGCTGATGAGGAAAGTGGCCATATACATACTCCTACATATGCGGTTCATATAAGTATAATAGAGGTCACTTTGTGATATTTCATGCACTCTCGACCCCCTCCACCGCCACACCTCATTGAAGGTACATAGGGAGAAGAAGTGGTGTATGAAGTGTGGTTGGCTCGCATAAAGAACTGAAAGGAAGTCATGGTCCTGATTCAACTTGCATTATTTCCAAATGGAAGGTGGGGAGGGGGGCATAAAGAGGGATTCCAGTTTGATGGAATACCAAAACATTGTGTTAGGGGCTACATACCACTGATTGTCATTCCTCTTTCCCAGTGACCTGAAATGGCAGTCTGTTCGTATGTGATAAGGTTTCTACTCATTCATGACTACTGCAGTTTTAATTTTTTTCTTATGAAAGACTGGTAACGACTCCTTTGGTTAGTCACGTAACAGACAGGGGGGTAATGGAAGGTGAACAAAATTTCATTTTAGAGCAGTGTTTCTCAACTCCAGTCCTCAAGACCCACCAAAAGGTCAAGTTTTCAGGGTTTCCGAAAACATGACTTACTGGTGGGTCTTGAGGACTGGAGTTGAGAAACACTGTTTTAGAGCTTATATAAAATTTTAGAGAGGCTCGCTGAGAAAATGTTTCTACTTGCTAAACATAGGTACTAAGTAGCCTTAAAGGGGTTCTCTCACTATAAAGATTAGCTTTCAGCATGTAGGGAACTGTAAATGAAGATGTTTTCCAAATATATTTCTTTGTTTATTTTTCTTTGTTGATTAGATAAGTGATTTTATCAGCTCTGAGTGCATTCGGTTTTCTCTTTGTTACTGACCTGCTCTGCCCTGCTGTTTGTCGTTACTGATAGCAGGGATGACGTCGGCGCATAGAACTGCCGTCCGCTTGAGAGTTATCTGATCTAACAAACAAAGGAGACTAAGGGTAGGTTCATATACTCATGCAAGAAGCCATAGCGGCGCATACTGTGCGCGATGCTATACGCATGCGCCTTTAGAAGTACTTGCTGGCCAGTGCGTACTTCTAAAGCGCTCTGTGCTGGCCCGAATTCAATTTAATTTTCCTCCGACATGACACTTTTTTTTTTTTTCTCCCATTGCTTAATGTGCGCAGGGGAAAATGTTGGCTTACCATTGCTATGATTTTACATAATTGCGGGCCGTACTTCGGGCATATTGTAGCGCGATTATGCCCCGAAGTTCAGCCCACGATTATGGTGTGTGAAAATATCCTAATTACTTTTGTTTACTTTAGATCTGAAGCTTCTCTGGACTTTTATATAAATCTCCTGTTCTGTCATAATAATTAGCAGACCTTTGAATACGGAGCTGATATGCTAATCGCTACCATACAATCATGCACAACCTAACCAAGAAGGGACAGGCTGCATGACTGAAAGCTGCTTTGTGAAACCGCATGGTGAGACAACCCCTTGGTTGGACCATTACGCAGTAGCCTCTGATAACACAAAAACACGACAAAGGCCATACTTACAGCTTAATGGCTGGACTAAAGACTGGACCCAGTAGGAGGCAACACAAGCTCTAGTGCTACTTGGGAAAGATATAACAGGTGCAGGTAATTGCTGAGCAGTAGCTCATGCACCTCTCCAGTAGGGGGACAATTAGATGATAAAAAAACTGCACATTGAATTGATACCTATTCACACCAGAATGCAGAAAACCCACAGTATAATACATGGGAAGATTGCACAAATGCAAAAATATCAATAAGACAACCACTCACACGCCTTCTACGTATGAAGGGGGTGGTTGTTGGTATTATAATTGCACATAGCTAAGGCGATACAAAAGGGTGCCATCAATGCAGATACGTGTGGTGCACCATGCTAGTTTACAACCTATAACGCCACTACTATTCGATTGGACGGGCTGCCCAGCACTTTTTGAGTGTCCAACACAAAATATAGACAACCTCAGCTCCCCAGTACTTTGGGGCAAAAAAAAAAAGACATACTGGAAAAATTTCAAATATGATGTATTAGTTGATACAGTGGCCACTATATTCACAAGCCCATGGTGCACCACACGTATCTGCATTAATGGCACCCATTTGTATCGCCTAATCTATATGCAATTATAATAGCAGCAACCACCCCGCTCATACATAGAAGGCGTGTGAGTGGTTGTCTTATCGGTATTTTTTCATTTGTGCAATCAACCCATGTATTACACTGTGGCTTTTCTGTATGCTGGTGTGAACAAGTATTAATTCAATGTGCAGTTTATCATCTAATTGCCCCCCTAGTGGACGATTGTGTGAGCTACTGCTCAGCAATTAGCTGCACCTGTTTATCTTTCCAAGTAGCACAAGGGCTTGTGTTGCCTCCTACTGGGTTCAGTCTTTAGTCCAGCCATTGAGCTGTAAGCATGGCCTTTGTGTTTTTGGGTAAATAATGTCTCATTTTTCTGTGAGATTCTGCATTGGGTAGCCAACACCTAGATAAACACTATTTAAATAGGGCTAATCTGCATAAAAAACACTGCAAAATCCACAGTGACGTTTTGAAACCAGCGTCTAAAATTGGCGCAGAAAGGTGAAAAATCAGCCACAAGAATATAACCGAATAGGTTTGTCGGGTTTTATTTATTTTTTCCGATTCAAAGCCCGTGTCACATATTGTGTCTGCTTAGTGTTAGATTTTGTTTTAAGGCGTTGGATTAGTACAAACCCATCTGAACAAACAGATGTAGGAGCCTTAACTTAAAGGGGAGCCTGTCCCATTGAACATGATGTTTAATGCCAGCATGTTACCGAACTGGAGGAGCTGAGCTGATTGCTATATTGTTCTCTAGGCAATGAGTGCTCATAGCCATGAGTAAGAGCTACATGTAGCTCGAAATGTGTCTGAAGGAATGGATGTTGCACCTGTGGAACCTTTTTTTTTTTTAATTGTTTCTAGTAAACATGATTTTTTTTAAAATTGATAAATAGCCTTTCCTAAAGGTAATTAAAGACTAGAATACTTTCAAAAAAATGACTAAAACATGAAGGTCAATATTATACAACTAATCACTAAAGTTAGAGACCTCTTAATTAAAACTCAACCATTAATTCTTTAAATTTTATATTAAGAATAGTTTCAACACAAATTTATGCGAAAATTTGAACAAAGAAACCAGTTTCTCACTGTTAATCAAAAGCACTATAAATGAGGTAGATGATGTTTAATATAGCCTACCATAGGAGCCTTGTTGTCTAGAAGTCACAACCGAGGTAGTGAATATCAGAAACTACATCTATAAACAAATATTCATTAGTTATTTTATAAGCAATTATTTTTATGTTTTAGGCTATGTTGACACAGGTGAATTTGGGATGTATTTCGCACCGTACTGCGCTCAATACGGGCAGAGATGCGTCCCAGTCATTACGGTAATCCACAGTTCTCATAGAGATTACCTCTCCTTTCCCCGCTCACACAGTACGCCGCTCGGGTTGATAAGTGAATATGCACCGCTAGTAATGCATGTCTATGGGGTCGGCGGGTTGCCGGCCAATAGCCCCCGCCCCGCGTGAGCTCCCGAACTCTGGCGTAATAGCCTTATACTCCTCACCTCTTCTATTGGCACTTGCTCCTATGTTCTGCTGGAGTCCGATGTTTTCTCAGGGTTTCTTTTGGGTGCCATAGGGTATAATCATCATAGTAATTGAAAAACGAACCCTACTAGCCCCTATTACTTTTCTGAGCGGGATACCTGCCCTGAAAACCTAAGTGCCCAATTAAAAATCTTTCTTCTGCCCAAAAATCTATTACTAAATATATTGCTGTTCTGATTTTGCTTCCTTTCAGAGCAGTAGTTAAGTATTCTTGTCTCCTGCTTGTGTACACAAGCTTTCCTAGATTATCGACCACCTCTCTGCTCTAGCAGCCCTGGCTGGGCTGGTGATGTCACTCCCTGCTGTGTCTTAGCAGCACCGGAGCTTGTTTGTTTCTTATTGACAAATTTTAACCCTTTAAAACTCTGCAGCCTTCTGCCTGCAGTTTAGACTTCTGCATGGGAAATGTGGTATTATGTATTGAAATTTCAAACGAGTGGCAAGCCATTGAATACATTTATGTAGCAGGCACCCTACAGTGGGAACCACTTTGGCTTCTAGAGTAGTTGTCCTGATTATGGGAAGACCCCCCCTCTATGATGTCTATAATCCATGTGTAGGCCCTGTTAAAGATGGTGATTTTTGAAGAGAAATTTGTCACAGCATTGTCCATGTGAATGTAACATTATGCTATAACATTTTAAGTTAGCATATTTTCAGGTTGGAAAAGTAACTAACTAAATTGTTCATAAAGGAGATATCTATTAGTCGACCACGAATTGAGGACAATCTAGGGAGCTCTTTGTCACAAACGAAATGTTCACAGCCTGACATCAATACTTCTCCAAAGAGCACAAGGCCAGCTGTGAATACCGGAGAAATGAGGCCAAGTAACACATGTCTTCTGCAGCATGAATTACAGTTGAAGGTATATATTATTTCTTTGATTAGATTACATACCCTGTTTATAATCTATAGATTACAGAAATAGTGTCTTGACTTTTTACACTTTCAAAAACAAGAATAAGAGTAAATGTAAGTTGCTACCCTGTTTGAGAATATGACTTTTAGTTTCATATGACACATGGCTGCATTTTTTTTCCTGTTTAAAATGGTTATCTCACTTTACACAATAATGGCATATCACTAGGATATGCCATCATTGTCTGATAGGTCTGGGTCTCACTTCTGAGACCCACAACTATATCCTAAATGAGCCCCAAAACCTCTCTAAGATAGTCAGGAGCATCCCGTAGACATGAGAGTTTCGAGTTTAGTCCAGCGGTGATGCTCGGCTGTAATTGGAACTCTATGGGAGAGTCCCAACCACCTCTCCATTCAGAACAGAGAGGTTTCGGGATTTGTTTAGGAGATCTGTCCAAGCCCCATCTCTGAGACCTGCAACTGTCGGACAATGATGGCATATCATAGCATTATGCCATCAATGTCTGTAGTGAGACAACCCCTTTAACGACATGACTACACATTTTGAATGGGAGGACAATCTAAAGCAAGCGGCCAAAGGCCATTTTAATGGCGAGTGCCGTGAAACACTCCTTATTTTTAATTATATATGGGTCTTCCATTACCACTAAATTGACAGATTGTAAAAAGGAAAATACATAGTGTCAGCAAGTAACTTTGCTCATTTGGAGTTTTGCCACTTCTAGTATCCTAAGTTTCAGCTGCATTTTCAGTCTTGTGATGAGTTTCTCCCCACGCTTCCAGACAGAGGGGAGAGGTGTGTGGATGAAGCTGCATCTTACAGCATACACTGGAGACTGCAGTGCCAGTTGGGGCAATGTCACTGACCTGTAGCAGTCTTATCCTAGGATACGGCTCAGCAGAGCAAGTGCATGTGTGAGGAGACTGTGGTCCTCGGTCTCCGCAAAGTCAGAGGGACAACGGGACGTGAAGGATTTTGCGTTACGAGAACCTTATGCAAATGGTGGAGGTAGCCAAGGTGACAGACAGCTCCTGCATGGCATATTGACCAAAGCAGGCATATACAAGAGCCTCTGCAGTATTCTGTAATAGCCTGTGTGCTTACATCTACAACAAAAATACTTGATTTGCCTCTGCATTGCGTGGAGAGAAAAAAAACAAAAAAAGTCATTCTTTCCTGGAGAGAATTTATTATAAGCTTTTGCTTTCATGTGTTAAGAGTTTTGCCTTCTTGCAAAATGTTCTTTGCGGCCTCAAAAGAGTAAGATGGCTGTTCTTGTGCCGGTCTCCCCCATTCATTTCTATGGGAGTTCCTACTATAGCCAAGCACGTGTGTGCAGTTGTATTCTGCAAACGTGCTCGTCTATCAGGAACTACCAGAAACCTAGATGGGGGTTGGAGGGGGGAGCTGTGCAAGCACAGACATCTCTCCATTTTGATGCCGACTTTTATAGTAAGCATTTACAAGATGGCGTTGCCCCCTTTAATTTAATAAAACTATTATGTCTAGTAATGGCCTTCATTATGAATACATCAAAATATGGAGGCTTGTTGTGTTACCTTGTCCAGTTATTATCTGAGAAGCTGAAAATGTACATTTAGCTTTGTTTACGCCTCATAAAATCAAAAAAGGTAAATCAACATCAGTAATTACACTACTTACAAAAAGTTAGGGATATTTGTCTTTTGGATGAAACTTCAGGACAAACATTTAATTTCTTCAAAAAATTTTTTAAAACTAACTAAATATGCCCATCTCTTACCTTACACATGTCCAACTGTTGCACATTTCAGTACATTTCACATCTTGCAAGGAGCTTAATGACAAAATTTCCAGCAGGTATTTGATTCCTGAATTGCCCAATAAATTTAGGGGATCAATTTCTGAATTGGGATTTAAAAAGTCCTCCTCATCATGCTGTTCATATAAGGAGAAGAAGACGACAGCTTACAATTAATCAACCGTACCTTGCTATTGCGAGACTTGAAGCAGGATCTTCTCAGACGGAAGTGGCCACTGAGCTTAGAGTGTCAGAGTGTCCTCAGCAGGTTGAATCAAAGATGCAGAGAGACTGGAGGAGTCACAGGCAAGGAAGTCGACATACTTAGGCTACATCACACGCTGATGACTGCTTCATTATAAACAATGCCCTGCTGAATCGGATGATGAATTCCACACAACTCCAGGCCTATTTTAAGGGAAGTGAGAGGCAACCAAGTGTAGAGTGAGACCATTCGTAACTGTTAACATCAGTGTGGTCTGCGTGCTAGACGACCAGAACACATCATCAGGCACAGGCATCATCGTCAGGCATGAGCCACGGAGCATCTACACTGGATGAGAGACCAGTGATTATCAGTGATGAAAGTCAATTCACTCAGCCAAAATGAGGGCTGGAAACGTTAAAGTGGGTTTTTTCGCTACAAAGGTCATATCTCTAGTAATGAGCACAGAAAAATAATTCCTTTTGCAATTGGTTTGCATTACCTAAATCAGTTAGTATAGCAGATATACGCTAATCCGTGCGTTTCTACAACTAAAACGCAGGGCCCAGGGTCGAAGAACCGCACCCCTTTTCTGTGATTGGCTGACTGATATTTAATTCAGCCTGTTGGGACACCCCCCCTGTTCTGTGATTGACTGCCTGCACTCTGCTTACTCCCTTCTGATCTGTGTAAAATGAAAGTGAAACTAAGTACCTCCGCTTTCTATGCTGACTGTGTCTGTATAATAAAGGCTCTGAGCTTCTCTGTGGTCCTTTTCTTGGAAATCTGCTGAGGGTATTTCCATTGATTTTCTGCCCTGGATATGCAGCTTATTTTTTAAGTTGCTGTAATCATTTCTGATTCTCTGAACTTCTTCGTATTATTATTACGGTGTGGTTTTCACACATCTTCTTTGTTATGGTCTTGGAACTTGTGATCGCCTGCGCCTTTGCTGTTTATAGTTTCCCAATAGTCCTTGTTAGTTATCTAGGAGCAGTGACGTATGGCAATGGCTTGCGGCCCTTCCGTCCATTCAATGGCCTAAATGGTGATGCTTCACCAGTATGTCACTGCTACAGCCTATCGTTGCTCTTTGAGCATAAAGACCGGTGTAGACCAGTGTGACAGTGGTGCCCAATTGGAAGGTTCTTTGTTTTATATTTTTTTATTTTTTTCATTCATTCTTTAATTTAAAAATTTTTGGTTTTGGTTCACTAGTCTGGAGTGGTAAAACTAGGGCCTTTCCCATCATAATTTGGCCAGTCATGGTTTAAATTTTGGAAAAACCTTCGAAAAAGATATCCTCCAATTAAAAAGGAAGGGGGATAGGAATCTAGGACAGATGTAGTCTATTCATGCTAGGTTTGCTCTATTTTACAAAATTTGAAAATTTAAAAAATTAAATTTTTGATAGGGTTTTTTCCCTTTGGGGCCACCCCAAAAGGCGGGTTTGTTGAACCCCAAAAGGTTTAAAAATTAAACCCTGGGGGGTTGCTGCCCGCTGAATAACCCCCCCCTTTTTAAAAAAAAAGAAAAAAAAAAAAAAAAAAAAAAAACTTAAAACCCCCCCAAAAAAAGGAAAAAAATTTTTTATAAATTTAAAAAACAAAAAAAAAAAAAAACAAAAAAAAAAAAAAAAAAAAAAAAAAAAAAAAAAAAAAAAAACAAAAAAACAAAACAAAAAAAAAAAAAAAAAACCCTATTTCATTCATTTTTTAAATTTTAAAATTTTTTGTTTCGGGGTTCACTAGGTTTGGGAAATTTGCGAAAAAAACTGGGTCCTTTTCCATCATAATTTGGGCCTATTTTCACGGGTTTTTAATTTTTGGGCCCCCTTTTCGAAAAAGATATCCCTCCAAACCAGGGAAAGGGGCCAAAGGAGATTTCAGCACAGATGTAGTCTATTCATGCTAGGTTTGCTCTATTTTAAAATTTTTTATATTTATGTCCTGGACACAAAAGCGTGGTAGACCATGTGTTTACTGTAGCTGCCAGCTGTAATTAACCCCTTAACGACCTTGGGCGTATCCATACGTCCAGGGGGTTTTTGGGGGTTAAGCACCTGGACGTTTTGGATACGTCCTGGGGAAATCGCGCGAACTCAAAGCAGATTTTCACCGCAAGGTGGGGTGTAAAGCTGTATTTTCCCAGCTGAAATCCCCAGCTTGTCCCCGCCCCCGGATCCCCCGGGGGGGGGGGGGGGGGTGGCTCGGGGGAATAAAACCCCGAAATTTATCCCCCGACGATGGGGTTGCAATAACAAAGGGGAACACAGGGGGAGATCGCCCCTCCTGGGGTCTCTCCCCCGGGGCCCGCAGCGCAGGGATCGGGCGATCCGACGGCCCCCCTGCCCCCCTTAAACAGACACCAGGGAAGGCAGAAAAATCCCTTTCCGGGTTTTTTCTGTGACGAGGGACCCCCGGGCCTTTCCCTGGGGGCATGACCCCAATCGTGACGGGAAGTTTTCATAGAAAAAAAACCGAAAGCAAGCAAACTATGCACTGATTCCTATTGAATGAGGGGATTAAAAAATTTTTCTCATTCAAATTCCCTAGGGGGAAAATTTAAAAAAAAAAAGGGTGAAAACAATTTTAAAACCAAAAACACGAAAAATAAAAAAAAAAAAAGTACACCCCTTTTCCCCCTTTTAAAAACGCCAATCGCCCCAAAAAAAGATCAAAAATAAATAAAGTAAAAATTTTTTGGTATCGCCCCCGTGCGTAAGGGACCGGGCCCAAAAATTTTCCCCAATTTAAATTTAACCCCCTTACGGGGGGAACGCCCAAAAAAAAAAAAAATCACAAAAATTAAATTATTGTTCATCCCCCCCAAGCACCAAAAAATGGAAAAAAAAGCAAATCAAAAATCCTAAAAAACCCAAAGTTTGTCCCAAATTTAAAAAACTTTCAGTTCATCCCGCAAAAAAAAAAAGCCCCTTTATACAGTCTGTTTTAGGGAAAAAAAAAAATTTGAAATTAGTTTCTCAGAAGTTTAGCGATCCCAAAAAATATTGTTTTACACACTAAAAACACTTTTTTTTTTTTTTTTAAAGGTTTCCCAACAAAAAAAAAACTAAAAAATAGGGTACTGCCAAATCTTTAGCGACCCAAAGAGTAAACTAATTTATCACGGATATTTGCACGGGGACCCCCTTTTTTAAAAAAAAATAAAAAACACTACTAGGATTGCAGTATTTTTTTCCCCCTTGTGCCCCCAAAAAATGGTTTTAAAAAAGCAATCAAAAAGCCTTGCCCCCCCCAAAAATGTTTCAAATAAAAACCTTCAACCCCTCTGGGCAAAAAAAACAACCCCTACACACCCCAAAGCACAAAAAAATTTAAAAGGGTTGGGGGCCTTTTTCGATTTAGGGCCGTTTGAAAAAAACGTTTTTTCCTGTTTGAATAAAAGTGTTTTTTTTGGTAAAAAAAGAAGAAAAAAACATAAAAAAATATACAAAAATTGGGTATGGGTTGAAATTTCGTTTGCCCCGGTTTTATTAAAGCTCCCAGGGTCATATATACCGTACAGTAAACCGCAAATAAAAATAAAAATTAAAAACATCCCCAAAATTTTGCTGAAATTTTTTTCAAAACATCTCAAAAAAAAATTTTAAAAAAAAAGTAAACTTTAGAAACATATCCCACCCACATAATGGTACCAAAAAAAAACTTAAACTCCCCCGCAAAAAACACCCCAATACACAGCTCGAACACGCAAATAAAAATTTTATGGCTTCAAAATTAGGAAACATAAAAACCCCAATTTTTTATAGCTTTATTTCAACGTGTAAAATTTAATAAAACAAAAAAAAAACCTATATAAAATCTTATCTTTGAAATTGAAACCGCCCCCCATGGGTAAAGTTATCACTAAATTCACACTGCACGGCGAAATGCTGAAAAATTGAAACTAAAAAAAACAATGGACCGGGAACTGCCGGTTTTTCCCCCCCCATTTTCATTCCCCCAATGCAAAAAAAAATTATGGAACACCTGTGTCCCAAAAAATTGCGGGAATACACCCCCTAAAATGAATCCTGATGGGGGGTTGAATCCCAAAAAAAGGGGGGACTTCTGGAATGTTTCGCCTGTTCTGCTACTTTTTTGGGGGGTTTGCAAAAACGAAATGGCCCCCCCAAAATCGCCCTTCCCAAAAACCAAAAAGGGTCCCCCCCCCCTTGTACTCCCTTCCCCTGCCCCCAAACAGCAGTTTACAACCCCCATGTTTGGGTAAATTTCCGGGAAATTGGGAAAAAAATTTCTTAACAAAGGTTTTTCGGGTTTTTTTTCCAGGGGTTCCTTGTATATTATTTAAAATTTTAAACTAAAAATTTCAGATTAAATTTGGAAAAAAAAAATTTTTTTACTTTTAAAAAGCCTTTTTTCTAAAAAAATGTGTGATACCTGGGGGTCCCAATATCTCAATGCACCCCGGATTAATTCCTTAAGGGGTTTTTAGTTTTTCCAATAAAGTGGTCTATTTAGGGGTTTTTATTAAATTTTTGCAACCCTTAGGGTGTCCCCCCAAAAACCCGAAAAAAGGCGCCCAAATAAAAATCGTATTTAAAAAGGGGACCCCAGAGTCCCGGGAGGTGGGTCCTTTCCCATTTCTTGGGGCTTATGGTTGACCAAATTTCGCACTAGGGCCACATAAAGGGGTATCTTCAAAAAAAAGCAGACCTGGGGGAATTGATATTTTAAGGGTTGGGATTTTAAACCCAGTCCCCATTTACCGATTCCGTGAATAAAAGGATAAATATGAAAAACTGCAAAAAAAATGAAATTTTGAAATTTTACCTCCACTTTGCTTTTTAATTTTTGTGAAATATCTTAAAAGGGGTTTTCAAAAAGCCTAAAAAGTGTTGTAAAAAAACGTTAAGGGGTTTTAGTTTCTTGATGGCCCTTATTTTATGGGTATCTAACAAGCAGGCCCTCAAAGCCCCGTCAGAATGGAAATGGTCCCTAAAAAAAAAGTATATTGCAAATTTTCTGAAATTGTGGGAAAAAAACTACAAAAATTTTTAAGGGCCCTTTTAATTTTTTAAAAAAAAAAAAAAAAAAATTTTAAAAAAAAGATGCCAAACCCATAGTGGACATATGGTAGATGCTAGTTTTTAAACTATTTTTTGGTGAATAAATTTTCTGTCTTTTTTCGCAGAAATTTTGCAAAAATTTTTTTAAAAAATCGGGGTAAAATTTTTTTCCCAAATTTTTAAAGAAATTTTGATTTTTTTTCACAAACAAAAAAAAAGGATTGATGGATAAAAATTTCTTACTAAAATTAAAGCAAAAAAATGTGCACGGAAAAACCCCAAACTCTGGGGAAACACTTTGGAAAGGGAAAAGGGGTCAAAAAATTATTCTCAAAAAAAATGGGGCACTTTAATTTCAAAAAATAGGGCTTTGGGGGCAGGAAGGCCCCAAAACCCAGGCCGGGGGTTCCCTTTAAAGGGTTTTAAAGGGGGTTTTCCACTACAAGGGTTGCTTTTTATGTTAAAGATTTGCAAAAAAAAAGTCACTTTTTGCAAAAATGTGTCCATTTAAAATATTTCCTACCTATTCTGAAATATTTCCCCCCCCTTTTATAGGCCCGCATCAGCTTTTCCCCAAAATTCGCTATTTGCTTCAGACCCCGTTTTTATCTCTGGCTATCAGCGCTTTGGTTTTCTATAGCTACAGACCTGGGTTCTACCGGGATCTAGTGGAAGCCCGTAAACAAAACCCCCTTTAATTCCAAAAGGAAACCAAGAAAAAAAGGACGATTTTAAGATTTTAATAACGTTTGTTTAGAAAAAACCCCCTTTAAGACCTCTTTTTTTAAATTAAGAAATTTTTCTAACCACATTGATTTGCTTTAAACATTTTGGCCCAAAAGGGAAATAAAATATTGGCCTGGGACATTTACTGTTCAAATGTTCCTTGTTTTCAGAGTTAGATCAGTTCTGTTTATGTGCACAAGCTTCCCTAGGTTACAGACCACCTCTCTTCTCTCATTGCTCCAGTTACCCTGTGTGACCATGCTGACCTCACTCTCTGCTGTGTTATCAGTAAAACAGGAGATTGTATGTCTGGATTACTGACAAACTTTAACCATTTGGAGCCAAGCAGCTTTCTGCCTCACTGTTTACACTAGTCTGTTAGCCATGTCCCTCTAAAAGGCTCAGGTAGGATTTCAGAGCGGATGTGCCCATCACTGCTAGAGATCCACCCACAGCCTTACCAGGAAGAGAGCCTGAAGCTAGCTGTGGCCCTGTGGAATGGTATGGTTAGAACACCCCTTCAATAAAACTATGATGTCACTGTATATCATCCATCTTCAAGGTGTTAAAGATGATAAATAGCACCAGTAGCCAATGAACAGAACCATAAGGAGGAAAAAATAAGTTGTGGAAGCGTTGGACAGATCAGCAGCTCTGAGTAATTGCTGCTAGGGTCACTTATCAGAGAACCTCGTTCGTTCTCCTAAAGTCTTGGAAGTTACAAGGTGGGACCTTCATGGATCAGACCTGTTTTTCAAGCACATTTTACAGATTCTTGATCAGATTGAGATCTGTAGAATTTGGCGGCCAAGTCAAAAAGGTGAACTCTTTAGGTTACCCAAGTCCTAGTTACATAGTTAAAGGAGTTGTCTCCCTTCAGAGTTTCAGAGAATGCATGAATGAAATACTCTGTCACTTCCTGGTTCAGACTGACTCGTTTTGCATACAGCTCTGTGCTTTTTACAGCTCTGTGCTGGCTTTCAGATGCTAATTAGATCAGATTAGTTTCTCAAACTACTAAAAACGGATTCTTATCTGATCCCCAAAACAAAAGCCCTAATTACAGTTCTGTTTATTTTACATAAATCAAGCTTTTTACTGCTAAGCACACAGGACACTGTTGCCCTGTGTGATGCCCATCACTAAACTGTTATCTCATTAAACAACAGCAGGGGGAAAAATTTTGTTTACAGGTCAGTTACTGAGGGAACTGAAATAGCCAGGGAGGTCATAAATTTTACTTTGTATCTCCCCTTAGGGAAAACAGAGGAACAAAGCAATATATTTGGAAAATTTCTTTATTTTGGGTTCCCTACAACTTGAAAGCTATTCTTTGTAGCGAGACAACCCCTTTAATACAACTGTCAAAAAACATGTCATTCGAATTCAAGCAAAAGGCGGGGATAAGATATGGCTAAAAGGGAGCAGTGTAGGGCATTTTAAAACCTTGCTTCCGTGTGTCTACATGGGTGTTGACATGATTTTGTAGTAAGTAATCGTCTAAGCATTTTTTTTTTTTTTCTTTTTGTAAGCCCTCACCCCTCCAGCTGTGACCAGCTCCTGACGTGGCTATTTCATAAATGCAATTCAGAAATATTGTTGCCATAAAGTAGTGTACTTGGGCTTCAACTCTGTTTCGGTAGCTGGTATGATTCAAAGTAAATTTCATGTAATGTCAGGGCCTCAGGTTCCCCAGCAGAACACTTCCCATAGCATCACACTGCCTCTGCCGGCTTTTCCTCTATTAAGGCCTTCTTCATATCTGTATTGGAGGTTCTGTTCCCATCCTCTGGTACAAGTGGAATCGGACATATTCAACAATGGGCGTGATTGGTGTTCAACAGGCCCCATTAAGTACGGTGAGATCCATCAGGTTTCCATCATGTCTGCCATTTTGACAGCAAAAATAGCACCGCATGCTGCACAATTTTTTTTTTTCCATTGTATTTAATGGAATTTGCTATAGAGATTCACAACAGAACCTCCTCTGCAGGTGTGTTCAGTGCTGCCTTAGGCTTCGTTCACACGGCTTATTTTGCTGCGGATTGGCGGGCCCTACGCGCGCCGGATTTGCACTTCAGTACGGCGCCAGTCCGTCGGAGTCATTACGGTAATCCACTGCTCTCATAGAGAACAGTGGATTCCGTCGCTCCTCCCCGCTCCGTGAATCCGCCGCGGGGGGAGAAAGTGGCATGCACATTATTTACGGCGCGTACGCACCATAAATAATGCATTGTCTATGGGCCGGGGAGCAGCGCCCCCGCCGCACCCCGTCCCGCCCCTTATTCACGCCGGATTTGTGAGCTCAATACGGCTCACAAATCCGTCGGGAATAAGCCGTGTGAACACGGCCTTAGACTGCTCTGGTGCAGTCTCTTCTCCAGGTAATCAATGTCCATGCACCTGGGCTTCTACATAATGTAAAAGAAAATGTGCTTTCTTAGACCAGGCCACCTTTATTCATTGCACCATGGTCCAGTTCTGGTGCCACTGACATGCTGTGCCTATCAGCTGCCATAAAGCATGCACACACTTTTCTGCACTGTGTACTCTTTGTTCATGATCAAAACTAAATCGTTAACACATTTAAACAAAAACACTATTATTTCTATATACATACATCAAATACACAAAAAAAAAAGCTAAGTACGTGGGACTTAAACAACAATGTAGTGTACGTTCCTTTGACTTAAAGGGGATCTGTCAGGTTGGAGTGCAGTCTGAGGTGCTAGAATTGTGTTACAGAGAAGGAGTAGATTGATTTATTGTGCGGGGACAAGGTTCACTAGAATTTGTAATCTGTTTATTGAAGCATCTGAGACGTTAGGAGTCCAGTGGGTGGTCCTCTCAATAATTGACAGCCTTTCCTGTAAGGGCATGTCCACACGGCACGGGTTTTCAGCCGGTTTGTGGTTTTTCAGACCGCCTGAAAAACCGGCCGAAAATGAGCACAATTGTGCTCTATGGAAAACCCGCAGCGGACCGGCAACAAAACATTGAACATGCACAATCTTCCGTGGGGATGGCCGCAAAACAGGACAAATACCAGCCGGTATTTGTCCTGTGCCGTGTGAACGGCCCCTAAGTGTGCATAGAGAGACGGCAGTCAGTCACTACTCAGACCGCACACTTGACTCCTAAACCCAGAATGGATAGATTTCAAATTCTAGTAAATCTTTTTTTTGTTTTTTTTTTAACAAAACTATACATCAATCTACTCAGTGAGCTGCTCTATAACATGGTGCCCACAGATAGGACTGCATGTTGATCCCGACAAGTATGTGAGATAAATTGATCTTTGCATATGCATTTGACATATACCTTTTGAAATTGTTTCCTTTGCACAACAAAAAATGTAAAAAAAAAAAAAAAAAACACTAAATAAGTTACTGCTTGTCTTTTACCATCTTAATGTGACCGTTACATATATTTTCCTTGGGAAGGACTCCTTTTGTCATCTGAGAGTTGTTTGAGCCTCACCTTTGTAATGGTTGTTATATTGTGTAATAAATTGCTTTGATTTCAGGCAATAGACCCTCAGCAGGAGGCCAAGGAAGAACTGAAAAATATGAAAAAACAACATGCACTACTGACGAGAATGTTACAGCAACAAGAACAACTCAGAGCTTTGAAGGGAAGACAGGCAGCTCTCCTTGCTTTACAGCACAAGGCTGAACAAGCTATCGCTGTCATGGATGAATCTGGTGAGTGGATATGTTGGATGACAGGCATATTCTAGCAGCAGCAAACAAAGCTGCCATTTATTTTTAGCATGGGTGGGGTTCTGGCAATTGGGACCCTACCAGTCAGAAAAGTTTAAGGTATTTTTACCAAACATGGGGCAAA